>CAOKZL010003117.1:0-284253 GCA_948472985.1 Iguana delicatissima
GTTGATGCTTAATGTATAAGGCTTAATGGCATCACCCTCAATCTCAGATTTTGGCCTAGAAACCACAGGGCCTGGGACAATCCTGACTTGGCAACCCCATGGGACAAAGAGATTGTAAGGTGCTTTGGGACACAGCGGCTTGGGTGGGCTGCTTGGTCATCTCTTCACCCCAAGCTAGTCTAAGGCCCTCAAATTACAGTGGAAAGGACACTGTCCTTTTGCCCTCAGGGCAGGGAGATTCAAGTGCCAGCTAGTTCTCTGTCGTCTACATTCTGTCCACAGGCGGACAAAGATCTTTTTATTTAGACAGGCTTCTGGATGTTGACTAATTGTTACACAAGACTCTTTCAATAGAGAATGCTGTCTAATCTCTTTTTCAAGTATTTTTAAAAATGTCTAAAATTGGATTTTAATAGGGTTACTTAATGTTTCAGATTTTATGCTTGGATGGGCTCCCTCCTCGCCGCTGTCTAAGCCAATTGAGTTGCCAGCCGGTCAGGACAGTGGAGGAGCACTGCTCCTCTCAGCCCTCAAGTTGCCAGAGAGCCGCTCTGGAGGGGAGATGCCTGGAGACTGACCTTTCCTGCCACCGCGCCCAGCTGGCCTATAAAAGCTGGTCAGACAACGAGGCAGTGGCAGCACCTCTTTGCCACCAACTTGCGTGCTCTGAAGAGCGGATCACTGAGCCCACCATAGAGAGAGGGAAGAGGGAAGAGGGCGGAGCATGGACCCCTGAACATGGGAGGCAGAGGAGGCTTTGCTGGGGAGGGGACTGGGGCCATTTCCGCACAAGATTGATACATCATAGCAGCGTTGAATTCTTACCCTCCGGTCTGCAGGTTGTAGCATTTTAGCATCATAGTTTTCCTCATCATTTTGCATGTTTTCAGCTCCTAGAACAGTTCATAGCGATGTGAAACTGCTATATGCAAAAACCAGAAAAACTCCAATGTAAATTTCCCAAACCAATTCTGCTTTGGTTTTCACCTAAATGCAGAAGTGTAGCATCAATTCGCATCACAGAAGTGGCCAGTAATAGGCGTTCCCAAGCTGTCCCTTCTGTCATTTCTGTCCCTATCTCTCTCCACCCGTCAAAGGACACGCTGCCGTCATTATTGTCTTCATGCATTAAATAGACAGCGGGAAGAGAGTGGATCTGGTAATGGACTGTTAAGACATTTTTTCCATGTTATCAACTAACATACATACCTACAATGCAGAATGTGCTTAAAATGTGTTTAAAAAAAGAAACAGACCAATCAGTGAGGGCAGGGCAGGGTGAGAGAGGAGAATGGGAATGGCCAGGGACTTTCTGTTGTGCATGCAGCAACCACTGTTCTCTGTAGTACAATGATGCAATGGGGGGGGAGGTGCAGACAGCAGTTTCTGAATCGGAGTACAAAAACACTGCTGTTGACATGTGGTGAACTGCTCCTCCTCTCTCATGTGGAAATGGCCTGCGACTCCTCTGTTGCCTCCACCATCACCCTCTCCCCCTCTTCTTCCTCCTTCTTTCGTTCCACCTTGGCTAAATCTTCAGGAGGGTTTTTCCCCCCGCCCCTGGCTTTGTTGCCTGGGGCAGCTGCTCCTCTTGCTCCACCCTAGATATGCCCCGGTACACAACACCCACTGCCTTCTGCTAGGCCAATTAGCTGATATCAACCAGCTGCAAGTTCTGGATCTCCACCAGTTTCCAGCTGCAAACTCAACTCCCACCTAAGAAGTCCACCAAGTGAGGAGACTTACCTTTTCTTTCTGTCTCCTGCAGGATTGGCTCTACTGGATCATTTTCTTCCATTGCTTGACATCCATCTTGGTCAGTGTCAATCATTTAGTCTAAGCATTCAACCTTAGGCTGAGCAGGCTCTGTGATGCCACAAAGGCCCAAGAGAATGAGGGGTTACCGTGGTAGCATAAGTCATAGGGATTGGCTGAGCTCTGGTGACATCAACAATCTCTCAGTCTTTCAAAATCAGTGACTTGTTCAAGGTTCAGCCTGTGCCGAAGGGCAAGGATAAGATCAAGTAATGAAAACACTGCACAGAATAAATATATAAGAAGAGCACGATCACACAGTCGTAAACTTTAATTCAGAAATACCATATAAGCTTGTCTCTATTTATGGCCATTGTCACATAGGGGCTACTGCAGTCTGGGGTCAGTTGATGCCTTTACAGATCTTATTGGACTGAAGCTCCTATAATTCTTCACTGCTTCTTCTTGGCAGGGCTGACAGGTGGCGTAGTCTAATAACATCTACAAGGCCACAAGATTTCCCCTCCTTTCTCAGGGTTTAAGAAGACTGAACTGGAAGAGGCTGTGGAGCTCCAGACCATCTAGACACTGACAGTTCTAGCACACACAGACACCACCCCCACGTTCCACGATCCCTGGAGGTCTTTCAGAAGTATTTAGCCTTTCAAGTGGACAAGAAACTCATTTCTTCTGGAGAGAAATGAAATCTATTTTACCTTCTGCACTGGGTATACAGTATTAATAACATGTATTAGAAGCATATATATTAGCTTATATGAATAACACATATTTTAGATATATCTACACATATATTTCAGTATATTTTATATTTGAGCTCCTGTAATACACTAAGTCTAAGAAAACAGCTTCCTAAAATTGGCAGCTGAACAAAAGAGAGCCTCCAAGACTGTGGATCTTTAGGGTGGCTGGTGTTTCAGATAAGAAAGGACAAGGCCGTCTGGAAGGGGTAAACTGGTTGATAAGGAATACAAGCAAAAAGGTTGGCATTTTTTTAGAAGCAGGGGTGGTTAGAAACTGTTAGTGTTTCCAAGCGGCATTTTGAAACTGCTAATGAGAACTAAGGATACATGAGTGAAATGCATGATTAGTGCGTGATCACTCATACTGTAAATATGGGGAAGGGGAAATGTAACTTCTTAGGCGATCCTGATAGGCTGTAACCTTTGGAGTCTATCCAATGGGATCCCAGGGGAGGGAAAACCTGCAACAGGGACAGGGGATAAAATATGAGGTATTCAATACTGGGGTGTGTCCTTCTCTCTGGGGAGCACCCGCTTCTGCAGAAACGTAATTTTAATAAACATTAATGCTTCAGTCGATCCTGTGCTAAATTGTTTTATGAGTCTTTTCAGCTATTTCTCACATTTCTGCACTCAGTTCTCCCACTTTTTTTTTCTCTCCTTGAAGGAAAAATACAACAAAATCCCAAATCCACAAGCAGTGGTACCTTTATTGGGCCAACCCCAAAGCATAAAATACATTATAGGAGCTTTTGAAACTTCACCAGCTTCTTTCTCAGGCAAAGATATTAAAAATCATACAGGTGCAAAATGGTGATGACATTAGTCCCAGAGCTAGAATTAATGGACAACATCTCAGACAGAATATAGGCCTATGATTCTAAGATTGTCCTCATGTTTCCTGGTCAAGGTGAAATGTGGGAAATAGTCCTTCTTGAGCACTTAGGGAAATGAAACTGTTGTGGCCAGGAAAGAGAGAAGACCAGGTTTCCAGGGAAAAATCAAAAAGCCTTTCTTTATTGTTAACAATTTACTTGTGCAAGGACAACAGTTATCTCAGAACTGTCGTGCCAATTAATTGAGGTAGCATCACTATATACCTTTTGCCTTCTATGTCAGCAATCAATCATTCATTTAGCCCGCCCATCACTGGAGAAAAAGATCTTTAGTTAACTTTCCCATTACATCATTGACTTGCACAGAGGAGAACAAAGAGTTAGTTAGAAAATGATACTAAATGATGCATATGGCCAAAATGAGGGAGTAGCCTAACTCCCTTTGTTCCCAGACGCCTGAATGAATGTTGCAAGGCCATTCCTAAAATTTGAGATAAGACAAAGACATCTGCAATTTACTCAGAGACACAATTCAATTTGCTTATTTTTCCTATTCAAGTGGCATTGGATTTAACCCCTTCATTCCCCCCCTTCATGCTAAATTCAAAACTTTGCAATTTCAAGCATGTACTATTTCCTACTTCCTTACAGCACAAGTAATATATAACAGCAAACTACATAGCAGCATTAGGATTCACTAACACATATTACACACTGTTCCCAATAACGGGGGGGGTCTGATTTGTGCGTAGAGAGGTTAGCTTCCTGGTGTAACCCCAGCAGAAATCTAGCCCCAATCTTCTATTCCTCAGCAGTTGCTGGGTCTGATGTACGTTGCTTGGCAGCCTCTGGAGTGCCAGTTGTACCATCTAGCCCAGAATTCTTCTGCCCCCCCTTTTTCTGCAACCACCAGTTAGGCATACACAATAGCTTTCTCCTTCCATTGACTTGAATATTACAGATTAGGAAACACTTTAACATGCAGAGTAAAGACATGCAGATTTAGGAAAGCCATTATGTTAGTGCAAAGTACTTCTGCATACAGTGCTTTTACCCATACTTACTTAGGGAACCCAATAATCATGTCCACATGCCTGCAGACCACTAGAATGTTCTTCTAATATTGTATACTTCAAAATGCATTTTTCCTTTTTTTGCATTCAACTCATTTACATAATGACAACAGGTTGTATTTCACCAAAATACTGAGTACCCCTTCACATCTGAAGAGATAGTCTAAACCTATTTCATGCTGGGCTGACAGCCAACAACGCATCTGCTTTACATGAAAACCAATTCCCTCCTGTTGCCTTTATTGTGAATCCTTTTCATTCTTGGCCAGCCAAACTATATCAATTTGTGCACCGAGTGAAAAGTGATTCCCTCAGTGGTCAAATCATTTCATCCCAGAAGATGAACCATATACCTATTTGCCATTGTAAAAAACTGGTTGCTTTCCAGAACTGACTATGGAGGACCAACCCCCCTTTTCTCACACAACTCAGTAAAACCAATGCTGTAACTAAAAGAAGTTAACATTGAGACATTTCCCTGGGCATGCCTGTTTGCCATATACACATACCTTCCAATCTCTAGTGATAAAATAGGCAAACCAGACTTCCTGCCCTTCCTACACCTACCTCAACCCATGGTATTTTTCCACATTCAAAATCTGATCATGCATAGAATGATGCATGAGTCCCGATTTTAGCATCCAGGCCACCTTTACCACAGTGGGGGTTGTCACTACTACCTGATAGGTCTCCTCCACCCATGTCCAGGTTTCCCCCAATCCTTCACCCATGTCTCCTGGTTTGAGAGGGTGTGCCTGTGCTTGTAGGGAAAGAAGCCCCTATTTTACCATTTCCTCCCTTGTCGTACTCAGAGCTTTCCCTAACGCCCTAACTCTTTCCTGTAGAGTTATGTTCCCTTAATCCATCCAAAAGGGCTTTTGCTGAAAGGTGACAACTTTATGACTCTGTGAGGTGTGTACTGCATCTTCTTCTTCCCTATCATGATGGGGTTCGGGGAAAAACAAAAACACTCCTGGTTTCTCTGTTGTGGGCTGCACTTGGAATGAGAGTGAGAGGTTTCTATAAAATGGGCTAAGGTGAATGTGGTATCATGCCACTTGCCCTGTGCTGGCATCCAGTCCAAAATCATAGCCAGGGCTGTTATCTGGGCCATACACGTTGAACTACTGTGTCTTCAGGATTTTGTTTCATCTTCTCCAGTTTCCTTAAATTCTGAGGTCTGCAGGTACAATGTGACTCCTCCGGGTGATTCCTAGAACAGTGGTTTAATCTTTGATGATCTTGTGGACAAATGCAGGTCTGTTGTTTGAGCCTGTGTGATGTGTAGGCTTTTTCAGGGCTGTTGTCGGTCTGTTAGCTGTCTCACAGCTTGCATCTCTTTTCCTTCTCTGCCTTCTTTAGCCAGAGTCCCTTAACTGCAATTCCACTTCCAAACTGGAGAGGCGCTCTATCGCCTCTCAGAAAGCTCCCTTATTTTCTCCCTCCCAACTCAGAGGTGCACCGTACCTCTTCTCCCAGCTTGCTCGTAGGGGTGCTCCATCACCTCCTCCATCCTGCTGGGACTGCGCCAGGGAGCCTTTCCAGTTTCCACCTTATCGGGAACTGGTGGGGGGGCGACTTTGCATTTCTGACTCGGCCCTTTCCCGTATTCTCCATACTTCTGCTGCCAACGTTTCTCACTAGAATGTCACAACTCCGAGCCCTTGCCCTTTTCAGTTTATGGGGTGAGGAACAAAACTTTTCCTCTTAACTGCTGACCACTGACATTATTCATGGAGTTCTGCTATCGTCTTCCACAAAAGGATTCTCACCATACATCACCTCTCACTTGGTCCCTGCATATGCCAGTTGGACCATCTATTCCGCTGTCCTCTTCCACATCCACCACATATCCACATCCATATCCACATCCTTCTCTGACTGTCTTCACCATCTGTCCAGATTTTTCTCGCCTATGCCTCTTCTGCCCACACTGGGCACATTGGCACACTCCCAGAGCCCCTCTTCCTCTTCGGGGGATTTCTACCACCTTCTCACCTTCTGACCTCTACCTTATTTTGGATTTTACAAAAACTTACAGCTCCCAGTATTCATAGGCGGTCTCCCATCCAAGTACCAACCAGGCCCGACCCTGCTTAGCTTCCAAAATCAGACGAGATTGGGCGTGTTCAGGGTGGTATGGCCATAGGCTGCTGAGCTGCTCCTTTTGCCCTCTCAGCCCCTTGCAGCTCCTGAACTTTTGGCTGCCCTGCTAGCTTTTTGTGTCAGCCGCTTGGCTCTGCTGCATTTTATTTCCTTTTTTGCCTGGTTCTAAAATTCCAAACATCAGACGAACTAAGAAGGGAGAGGGTGAAATGGTGCTCATACCTTCCAGTCTTCACCGCTCATGGGGAAAGTCTCACATCCCTGGAGCAGCCTCCGCATACCATTCTCCCCCCCTCCGTTTACCTGCCGCTTCTCCTCCAGGAAGCCTCTTGATGCTGGCAGCGGCTCTCACTCCTTATTGCTGGTATTATTGCTCCCCTCCCCATCTGTCTCCTAAAGAGCTGCCGCTGCAGCTTCAGAGCCTCTGTGGGGGCTCTACTTCTCTGCTCTTTTGCATTGGAATTCCCAAGGGTCCTTGGGGGAAATTTATTCAGGTACTACAATTCCCATGTGTTCAAGATTCCTATGTCAACTGCTTCTCCAAAACTCATTGTCAGATAGAGTTTTGCAGCTTTTAAGTCCATCATTCCTGAACTTCCCCGTTTTCCTCCTTTCTATTTATTGACTTAGAAAGGACTGGCCTTTTCCTGCTTGCAAATTGCACACTAATTTCTTCCCAATCTAGGCCTCTGTCTTTCTTCTCTCCACTTGCCTCTTCCTCCTGCCTGCTTGGAGTCTAACAGCTCTCTTCATCCCTTCTATCATTGCTTCCACTAAAGGGGCTTGATAATCAGTGAGCATATTCATCTGGTCAAGATTATTTGGATCCCACCCTGGATCAGCTAGGGGAACTCTGCCTCTCCTCTGGTGCCCTCCTGGCTGGCTCGCCGTTCCTCATGTTGAATTTATTCTCCTCCACTCCTCAGTGGTGAACAAGTGGTGAACAAGGTCAAAAACAACTATTGACAATCCTGCCAGTTAGAGACATGTGAGGCCATGATTCTGGAGCAAAGTTCTATTATTTCTTGTGGCTTTTCCAGATAAGTTGCACAGTGTGTCTTCCAATTTAATAGGTCTGATGTGATGAAGGGCGTATATTAATAACTCTGAACCTGCTGGTAGCCCCCTGACTGCTGAGCATCAACTACCAGCTGATCTGTCTGAGTGGGGCCACTACCTCTTCTTTTTGATCCTTAGGGAACCTGCATATTTATCTCCGAAGGGGAGGAAGTACGGGGGGGGCTTGTGTTTCCACAGACTGTTGATTGATGAAGAGATTTGTTGAGCTTCCCAGTAATATCTTTCCCCTGGGGTCATTAGTGTTGGCTGGTTGCATTGGTGGAGGTCCAGCACTTGGACTTCTGCTGCTGCTACCAGTCTGGGCATTAAAATTGCAAAATCAGGCTCCTCACTTCAAGAGGTGGCCAAACGGGCTGTCAGGTTTTCTTTTTTCTTTTTTTCTTTCAACAGGGAGGGGCGAGGGGGAATTCCTACTGAGTGCAGAGTTTCTCTTTTTCTCTTCCTTTTCAGATGCAGCCACCATTTATAAGAGCTAGCCTTTCCTCGCTCTTCCTTGAAACCCTTTAACTGCTAATTGCCGGCCCATTAAATCTCCATTAAAGAGGTCAGACTTGGTCCTAGAAAACGCCTTACTTTCTGTCAGGCTGAGAGTTGCTCCCACTGCCTTTAGCATGGGACAAAGGGATTCCTTTCCAGTTAATTATAGCATTTGACATAGTAATAGCTCTCTGAAGCCCTTTGGATTGAAACTCAAAACTCCCACTGCCTGAATTGCAACATCAGGCTCTTTCCTTACAGTTAGAGAAAACAATGAGATTCTGCATTGCTTCCTCACTATTTCTCATTAACTCCTGAGGTTTTTACTGACTTAATTTCTGCCATTTCCCAGCCTCTGGCTGAGTTAACTTCTGGCTTAAAACAACAGAGAGCCCAAGGACGAGGGGCTTCAGGAAATGGCTTCAAACGCTGAGAGACAACTAGAGAGGAAACAAACCATTTTTTTTCACACTACAGCAGCAATAGTAAAGTTTCCACTAAATCCTCCTTTAAATTCTTTAACATACAGCCCAGAGGCTCTGCCGGTTCTCTCCCCCTCCCATTTCCTCCCAAGTTCCAGACAAGACACAATGGGGATGGGATTGATGCACGGGTGAAGGGGGTCCCCTGCGCCCACACAAAGGGGTTTTGACTCCAGTCACTCCAGTATTGACCTAGCCATCTGGACGTTCCAACAGCATGGACGTAGGAAATGCAATACTCACGCAACTGATACACGCATCTTTCATTCAGACAAACAACCTCCCATCAGGCCCATTAAACCACAACTGAGACGTCTCATTTATTATTCTGCCATACCAAGAGTTTTCGGGGGTTTTTCTCTCCACTGCTGAGAGATACTCGGCCGAAACGTGGGGAGTCATCAGTTCCCCCTTCCCCCTCCCAAACATGAGGGGGGTCTACCACCAGAGGGCCATGGGAGGCTTGGTTTCCAGCTGTAACCCGAGGTCCTTTGACTGGATCGCTGTCGCCAGGGATGCCACCACTCCCCCAACCAAACCTCTTCAACAAAAGGTCGAGGGCACCCTGGGTTTTGTCAAAGGGGGGGGCCCCAATCCCCGACGTCCAAACGTCCGTCAAGGGGGGCAGAATAGCCCCTTCCCCCGTTTCCCGGCCAACGCACCAGAAATGTTGTGGCCAGGAAAGAGACGAAGACCAGGTTTCCAGGGGAAAAAACAAAAAGCCATTTTATTGTTTAACAATCACTTGAGCAAGGACAACAGTTATCCCAGAACTGTTGTGCCAATTAATTGAGGTAGCATCACTATATACCTTTTGCCTTCTATGTCAGCAATCAATAATTCATTTAGCCCGCCCATCACTGGAGAAAAAGATCTTTAGTTAACTTTCCCATTACATCATTTACTTAGCACACACGTGTACAGAAGAGAACAAAGAGTTAGTTAGAAATTGATAAAAAATGATGCATGTAGCCAAATTGAGGGAGTATGCTTAACTCCCATTTAGTTCCCAGACCTTTGAGTGTTGCAAGGCCATTCCTAAAATTTGAGATAAGACAAAGACATCTGCAATTTACTCAGAGACACAATTCAATTCGCTTATTTTTCCTATTCAAGTGGCATTGGATTTAACCCCTTCACCAATATGTGGGAAACATAATATAAAATGCAAACGAATTAAGAGCCATGAGGCAGCTCCAGCCTCCAGCTGAACTCCTGCAGGTAAGACTCACCGAAACAGACTTAGCTGGAGGCTAAGGGAAAGCTAGATACAAAACTTTTGGGAACCAGCAATGGTGTAGTGGAACTATGGGCCCAATCACACTGTACTTTTATAGCGCTATTATTCCACTTTAACTGCCATGGCAACATTGTATGGAATCCTGGAATTTGCACTTTAAGGAGGGGCATTTAGAATCCTCAGCCGGAGAGCTCTTGGGCCTAAATGAACTAGAGATCTGACAACTTTGCAGAATGCTGCCATGGCAGTTAACATGGAATAATAGCGCTATAAGAGTATACAGTGGGCCCTTGGTGTCAGCTAGAGTTTGGTTCCAGGGCCCTCCCCCACATTGCTACCAAAATTGGTGGATGCTCATATCCCATTATGTACCATGGTGTAGTAAAATAGTGTTCCTTTTATAAAATGGCAAAATCAAAAGTTGCTTTTTGGATTTTTTTTAAAATGTATTTTCAAGCTGTGCTTAGTTGAACCTGTAAATACAGAATCCACGGATATGGAGGGTCTAGTGTAATATGATGTCATCTGCCACCCCCCTTGGACTGCCCCGTTCCCTCTTGGTTTAGCTGCAGTCCCTGCAGTAGCTGGAGAGGAAACGGGTATTCTCAGCAACTATATAACTGTGAGCTATCCCAAAGTAATACTTAGGAGGTGGCTTTCCTTGCATGGGCAAAACTCATTTCCTTTACAAAATACCTGCTCCTGGTAGATATGTAAACAGCTAGCCATTGTTTTAGATCAACACAGCTGCCCAAATTTTGAACCTGCTTTGACAGGCATTATAGAGGGTGTCCTGGGCTGATTCGTACTACACAGATATAGCACTCTATATTCCATTTTAACTGCCATGGCCAAATCCTATGGAATCTTAGGATTTACAGTTTTGGATGGAGAATTTAAAATTCTCAGCCGGAGTGCTCTAGTGCAGCGGTTCTCAACCTGCGGGTCGCGACCCCTTTGGGGGTCGAACGACCCTTTCACAGGGGTCGCCTAAGACCATCAGAAAATACATATTTCCGATGGTCTTAGGCTCCATTCCCTTCTCGGTGGTGGTGCGCAAGCGCGAGCCATGCGCTCGCGTCCTCCTGCCCCATTGCGCTTACGCACCTCCACTCCTGGGTGCTGGGATTCTTCCCCTCCCTGCCAGGGTCGACACTCTGGAAAGTTTTCCCACACTGCCCTCCCAGCGGAAATGAGAAGAAAGGAAAAGCAGGGCCTGGGGGGGGTTCTCAGAGTTTTTTCGGGGAGAGACGTGCAGCTCCTCCTTTCCTCCATGCCCACCCCCCCGTTCCTGGCCAGAGGGCATTGTAAATAATAAATAAATAATTTTACGGTTGGGGGTCAGCACAACATGAGGAACTGTATTAAAGGGTTGCGGCATTAGGAAGGTTGAGAACCACTGCTCTAGTGCTTTGTTGTCATCATTTTTATGTGCATTCAAGTTTTTTTTCTGACTTATGGGGACCCTAAGACAAACCTATCATGAGGCTTTCTGGGGCTGAGAGTATGTGACATGCCCAAGGTCACCCACTGGGTTTCCAAGGCTGAGCAGGGAATCAGACTCTCAACTCCAGGGTTTAAATGCTCAGACCACTACACCATGCTGGCTGTCTCTAGTGTCTTACTGCAATACAAATCCCAGGATTTCCTAGAATCTTGCCATGGTGGTTAAAGTAGAACAACAGTGGTATATTTGTGTAGTGTGAATAGGTCCCTGAGGAGGGCCTGAAAAATCTACCAGTACACCACTGGTATAGAGGGAGTAAAGGGACTGAGTCCGATGTGCAGAGAGGCAGCTCTGCTACATACAGGAGCATCCAAGGCGCCTGCATGAGCCCTAACGTACCCTCATTTCTATGTAAATATAAACACTTTGTTGATTTCACTGCTCTGCTAATGTTTCTGTGCTATTGCCTCCCTCAGCTTTATACTTCCTCCCTTCTTATGGGCCTTCTTGCCAGAGAAGTTGGATTGGGAATAGTCTGTCTCATTCAGCAGGGCTCCTCCCAAATACTACTTTAGGGCTGGAAACATTGTCTTTAATGGCATTCCTCTTCTTTTAAAGGCTGATGCTATCTTCTGAAACTATTTTCTTGTTATAAAAGGGAGAGCCATGTGTTTCAGACTAGCTATGCACAAATAAAGGGGATTAACCCAGAGAGTTGAAATCCGAAACACCTGAAGGACCAAAATTTGGAAGGCAGTGAGGTAGAGTCACGTTTAAATGAAAACGGTTTGCCTAGACGCAGATATTATAAGCTCATAGAGATTTCCTGCTAAGTTAAACATGTACAAACATTCTGAGCCATGTTCTGCTGATAACAGCTAGAACACCAGAATAGGAGAAGGAGGATATTTTTAAATTGACCGTCTGGGTTTATTTAATGATACGGTACTGGGTGAATTCTGGCTTGGAAGCCCAGGGTTCCACCTCAAACAAGCAGTTCTATATATAGAACTGTCACAAAAACTTGTAGCGGCAGCAGTTGAGCAACAAAAGGCTATGACAGCCATACGAATCCACCAAAAAGGAGCAAGCACTGTTTCCAAACTATGTATGTGACATTTGTTCTTTTTTCTCTCCCCTTCTATTCTGCTGTTCTAGCGACTATCAGCAGAACATGTCAAGATGTTTTGGAACATGGCTCAGGATGTTTTGTAACACAATGTAACAGGAAATCTCTATGAACTTAAGATAGTTTCTGTTTTTAAGCAAACTGTTTTCATTCTAGCATGGCTCTACCTGAGTGGCTCCCAAACTTTGGTCTTCAGGTGTTTTGGATTTCAGCCCTCAGCAGCCCCAGCCAGCTTGGCCAACAGTCAGGACCTGAAGTCCAAAATACCTGGAGGACGGAGGTTTGAGATGACTCCTGTACATCATGTAGGCTTTATGGTCATTTTCTGACCTTTCCCTATCAGAGCAGTTGTGTGTTTATGCAGTAAATGGAAGCTGGACGGGGAAGTTTGTGGCTTTGAAGTTACTGGAGCAGCGAATCGCATCTCGGTTTCAATGTAAACTGTAATTGAGCTATTGGGGTGGTAAACTTATTTTGGTGATAGGCATCAGCACCTTAGCTAGCTCTTTTTAAAGTCTGAACTAATAATTAGAGCAGATTCACTGCAAAACTGATGTCAGATCCATCAGTCTTCGCTGGAAATGGGTGCTTGGCATCAGTATCCAATACTGTCTTCAGTGAAGGGTATTAATAAAGGAAGTTACATTGTTCAGAGGCAGAAAGATGGAGACTGTTACCTGTAGCTGCCTCCCTGGCTGTGCATTCACACAGCAGATTGATAGTGCTTCAATACCACTTGAGTCACCACGGCCCTATCCAATGGAATCCAGGTATTTGTAGCTTTCTGAGGTACTTAGAATTGTCTAGAGCTCTATTGCTGTAGTTCAGAGCAGTTCACTAAACAAATACCAAGTACCTCATGGTAATGCAAATCCCCGGGAACTCTAGCTACCACTTTCTTCTCTATTGCCTTTTAGGGCACTAAGTTCTTTGTGCAAATGTACTTGCACTATCCCTCATTTTCAGTGCAGAGGCGCCCCTGAAGAGGGACAGACTGCCTCCTCACTCACCACAGAATCAGATATGCGAGCAATGATGTTCCTCTTTTTTTCTCTTCTCCCTTCTAGGATGTGGGAAGCATCTTGCAAAGGTAGGTGGATCCCAGTCATTTCCATTAGTGCTCCATAATTCTGGGAAGAGGTTGGATATAAGAGGAGACCATGAACCTGTGATCTTTCTGGGAGAGAACAGAGGATTCGACCAACCCACAGATAAAAATACTGCTTTGCTTTTGAACCTATAGTACTCTTATCCAGTAATTAGTATCATTGCCATAGCTAGACACCGGCTCCTCAGCCACAAATGGCTGAAGACTCTTGCCTGCTGTTTTTTGTATTCCTTTAATTAGCAATGTGTGCTTGTGTGCCTTCAGATTGCCTTTCAATGTATGGTGAAAACCCTATGAATTTCATAGGGTTTTCTTAGGCAACAAATGCTTAGAGGTGGTTTGCCAGTTCCTTCCTCTGAAATACAGCCTTCAGCACTGGTACTCATTTGCAGTCTCTCTGTTACCCTAAAAGGTGGGTGACTCCTAGAACCATCTGCGGTGCCAGTGCGTCTGTGGAAGGGTGGGGAATTATTAGCTCAAAGGGAGGCCTGCAAGGGGGGGGGACTTTACAGGATCTCCCACCTATGTATACAGGTAGTAACGCAGAAACGCCAGTTGGAGATTCAAATGATGTTTTATTGAGGAAAATCACAAACACACACAAGATTCAAGTAGTCTCAGAACCACACAAGGCTAATTGAAGAAAAGGAGAAAAAAATTGGATTGTGTGAAGTTAGGGTGAAGTGAGTGATATTTATCTATCCTGCAGAGAAGAGACAAGGTGATGTGTCTCGGACTACAGGTCCAAGAGTAGTAGCAGAATGGAAATCGGAGCAGCAGAGCGACAGCCTATATCTACAGTACTACAAGTTATCTGGCTCAGAGCCAGGGTTTAAATACCTTGTTTCCACACTGAGGGGAAAGGTGTTAATGGCTCTCTGGCAGAACGAGCAGTAGGGTCGAGAATGGGCTAATGGCCTTAGCATTAGGTGACAAAACACTGATGGGAATTGTGATAGCCCCTTAGTGGCTGGGCAGGTGAGGAAACAAAGGAGAATTTCAGTAGGAAGAGGAACATGTAGACAACAATCAGTTGCTCTATTGAGACCTCTTTTGGTTGCTGTTGTCCTTGCAGGTTGTTGAGTAGATTATTGCCAACTCATTAAAAATAGATCTTCCCAACTGATCCGTTGATTATGAGCTGGCCATACCCTGAGGTCTAGAAAGATGACAACGCTTTCTTTTTCCCAGCAGCAGAACTGCATCCAGATGGTCCCTGGAGCCCCCTGATTCCACAGCTACTGATTGGCCAAGGGGGAGCACCCCGGTAGCATCACTTAGAGGTTGCACATATGGGGAAAATCATTGCACAAAATGGTACTGTTCACTTCCTCCTGTGATAGTGAGAAAGACATGATGGGGAAAAAGGCATGATGTAAGCACTCACATACCCACCTCTTGCAGCCTTTTCTGGAAAAAACACCATTCTGGACATGAACAGCCCTTGAAAAGAAGGGCAGTCCAGACAAATGCTGCACAATGGGCCTCACTACTCCTCTAGGGGCACAGAGATCCCAGAGGCATTCTGGGGAAAGGAAAGAAAGGGTGCAAGGAAACCAGAGGGTTTAGCGTTGTTCTCAAGCATGATCACCTGCCTAAAGTTAAATAATTTTGGAAACAGAGAAAGAGCAAGAGGCCTTGGTAGACATCAAGGAAGGTGTCTGGGAGTGTTGAAGTGTCCACAAGTTAAAAACATGCACTGATATAGCTTCTGTGTCTGCCAAGCTGGCTCTTTTCTAGTTCAAGAAGGTGCTCTAAGGTGTCAAAGTGAAACAACACCAGCTCAAGGACCAAATGGCCTGAGCATTCCCACGTGTTGCAGAGAGAAAGCAAAGGCCCACTACCTGTTATGCTTCTCTCTAGGAGCCAAGGACTGTATTTTGATGATCGTGCATTCACTGCCTTTAAGGTTGGCCATTTGGGCCACTTGAGAACCAAATGCTGCTATAAGAGCCCCACCCAGTCCCTTGAATCCTTGGAGCACCCTTGGGTGATTTAGGAAGGAACAAGAGTTGCAAGTGTCCCATGGTTCTAACAATGTTCTTGCTGCTTCAGGGTTTCCTAGGAATCAAAACAAAAGTTGTGTGGAATATTTATTTTTGCCAGAAAGAACACTTTTTTTCTATTCCTCACATTACTTTGGTAACAACTTAGAAAAAAAAGGCATGGAAAGACATAGCAATAGTAATAGTATGTGTATTCCTATACCGGTTATCAGCTAAGTGCTCTCTAAGCATGGGCTTTCTGTTATTTTGGTCCTCCAGGCTTGGCTCTGGGATTTTAGCAGCCAAACTGTGGGGAAAAAATTCTCCTCGGTGTGTGCCACTAAAGCTTCTGAAGTTTTTGTCCTCCCTGAAGTTCTTTTATTTTTTATTTTGCCCCACACAGGATTTCTGGACTGGATTTGTGGTGAGTTAACCTTGTTTTTCTCCACTAGGAGTGAGGAGAAGGAAAGAACATTTGAGAAGCCAGTGGCTTTCCCTCCAGAGCTGAAATGGAAGATCTGGGAGTTTTGTGATATGAACTCCTTCCCAGTTTCTATCATGAAGCAATTCCGAGGTAAAGAAGTATGTCCACAAGGTGTTATGCTGGTCACTGTATTGGCCCAAAAGGGAACGTGGGAAGCTCTGGTTTTTAGTCTGTCCTCGTCACAGCTTATGAAAGAAGCATTGGAAGATCTTTCTTCATGGCTCAGTCACTATTTTCTTTCCACTAGCGTGGTCCCGGTACAGTTTTGTTGAGGGACACTGTGAGACAGGGCCAGGCAGGTAAGCTGACAATGGCGGTCAACACACACACACACACACACACACACACACACACACACATGGATCCTACACCTATTGTATACACCTTTACAAATATTCTTCAGTTAACAAAGCAGATGTGTTCCTGGGCATTACTTCTTTAACAGAAAATTTGATACCAGAGGCAGAAATAACATGGAGAGAATAAGCACAGGTTCCTAATCCACAGAAAAAACAACAGTTCAACGTGTTAAAACAGACTGTTAAATCCAAACTAACAAATACTGGTCTTTTAACTTAACAACTATCCCAGGTAAGTTGGCGGAAAATATTCTTAAAACTGAGATTGTTAAACTTAGAAGAAAAACATACTGAGGAAGAGTCAATATGCAATAGGCAAAGTCAAGTCATACCTCATCAAGCTTTCAAAATTCTTCCAGTATAACTAAGAAGCATTTGTTTCATTTTCTACTAGTAGCACTAAAACTGTGTAGTGTGAATGGTCCTCTGGTGTCACTGTGGAATCGTGAGATGGGCAGAGCCTTTCATAGGGCCACTCCTCTGGGCCTTCCTTCTCTGCTCCCTCTGCATCCGCTTGTAGTCATCTGAGAGAGCTCGGAGGGCAAGGAACATCTGGCCAAAAGGGTGAGATCAATGAACTATCAGAGCCCTTCATGGAAAACTTGCGAGGAACTTTCAGGACTCACATTGCTCAAATTCACATAGAAGACACTTTGGGGTATGTTGCTTGAGGGAGTGGCAACAGCTGAATTTCAGGAAGGCCTGGAGGAGCCAAGAGGTGCTCAGGGATACTGGTCCTTTTAAGTTAACATCTCTCCCAGGTAAATTGGTGGGAAACTTTATTAAAACTGAGATTGTTAAACATATAGAAGAAAAACTTACTAAGGAAGAGTATCTGATAGGCAAAGCAAAGTCCTGTCTTACCAAGCTCTCAGAATTCTTCCAGTATAAGAAAGAAGGATTTGTTTCATTTTCTACTTAATGCTTGTGCTGTATTGTGAACTGATATATTTCTCAATGAGATGATTTGGTGCCTAGTCTTATATTTGTTTTTGCTTTTTTTCCCCAGATGCCCTATTACCTGGTTTACAGTTTGAAAAAGGTAAATCTTCAGTGGTGGACCAAACTTGTGGAGGGGATATTCACATTTGTATGCTGGTATTTTACTGACTCAAACAATTTTGCTATTCTCTTCAATTTTGCAATCCATGCCCACTCATTCCATTATTATGGGTGGCTATTTATCATGATTTCGTGGGTCGGAAATACAGTTCTTTCCCATATACACACACATGCACAGACACACACACACACACACACACACACACAAACCTGATGTGGTTTACTAAGGAGATTATATGGTTTGAAGGGCAAATTTTCTCCTTTCTGAATATTGTAAAAGAACTCTCACAGTTATAACATTGCAGTACAAAAGAGGCATGTCACTGATGCTGATGTGTTGAGTGGTTTTCATAATCCTTCACCCAAAAATGTTCTGAGACAGGTTTGCCAGAATGAAGCATGGAAAGGGCTCCTCTCCCTTTGGTAGTTGTGTTGAAGAGGGAATTTCAGCAGGTGTTTCTTGTCACACAATCAGGTAGCAAGGCAAGAACCGCTGACAATCTCTCTTCTGGTCAACAATTAAAGGTATAGGAGCTTTTTCCACTCCAGCAACCCTAACGTACTGTTTTTTAGATAGAACCCACAATAGTAGGGTTTAAACACTCAAATGATAGAAATAGTTATTTCACAATGAGTAATCTTTATTACAGTTATAAGGAGGATACTTTATTGTGAATATAACAAAGTTGATTTTAGAGCAGCGGTTCTCAACCTGTGGGTCACGACCGCTTTGGGAGTCGATCAACCCTTTCACAGGGGTTGCCTAAGACCCACTGGAAAACACATATTTCCGACCGTCTTAGAAACCAAGACACCACTCCTCTGTCTCCAGGTGGGTCCGCCCACATGCAGATACGCCCACATACGTATCAACCTTCCCTGCACAGTCTGCTGTGCAGTTCTTAAAGGAATCCTGACCAGTGCGGAGGCGGGTCAGGACGTGGCAAGAGGCAGAAAGTCTAGTCTGACCCCATCTCCTGCAGCACCACCGAGGCCTCGTCCAGCCTACTCCCTCTCCCTTCTGTGCACCTCACTGTGGCGGGCGGGGAAAAAAAAGGGAAGTGGCCGCCCGGGCTGGCGGAGGGAGGGCGTGCGCCACTGTTGCCGGCGGCCGAGCCGCTTCTTCCGCCAGCCTCTGACGCTATCAGCAGGCACCGCTGGCCTGGGTGGGCAGCTCGGGGAGGCCACTGTAGGAGCAATTCCCAAGCCGAGGAAGGGAGGGGACCATGTTGCATCAGTGTACAAGAATTCCCCCTCTGAAGGACTGAGCCTTCAGCATTAACAGGAGCCCTCAGACCAGGCAGGGGAACAGCCTCCTTCCACTCCTCCTTGCTGCCGGCCTGGCCCTCTCTTTCCGTGTTTCGGGCTGAGCTCCACCTCTGGGACTGAGGAGGCACAGCCTGCCCAGCACCATGTGGTGGAGACAGTGAGGCTCGGGCAGAGTCCTCCAGCTGCCTCCTCTTCCTCTCCCTTCCCTTCGCCCTCTGTGCCTCGAGAATGACCCAGCCCGGCCCCATGGCCACCGAGGCGACGGGGCCCAGCGCCCTGCTGCCTTCGTCCACCGCAAGAAGGGACTTCTACTGGCTCCGCTCTTCTCATAGCAGGAGATAAATACAGAGCAGCCCTCTGCGGCGCAAAGGGGGTGGCAATTGTTGGCCAGGCACAGCCACTGCGGGGATTGGCTAGCTGCCTTTCTGCCTTTCCCACAGGGCCCTGTAACACTGTGTATTGTTTAGCCCACAAAACATGGTGGTGTTTTCACTTGCCTAGAAACTGTTAAGTTATTCACACTTTGGAGGAGAGATTAAGAAATTCAGAAATCCTTTTCACAGATATGGGGATTTTTTGGAAATCACAGAGAACATGCACTCTGTTTTAAGTGCTGCATATCTGATCCAATGGCATACTTCAGTATGCAGTGGCCATGGATACTTTGCTCCCCTTCCTCTCCACCTGTAGCCTTCCATAGCCTCATAAAAATCTGCTTCAGTCATTTTCCCTGCCCTTTGGGTGGATTTTTGTGATGCACAGGGAGTCTGCAGCCATAGGAAGCCATTGCGGGGGAGGTCTTACTTTGGGCAAATCAGCATCAGATCCTGTCATACATCCTGCATATCAGATATTTACATTACGATTCATAACAGTAGCAAAATTACAGTTATGAAGTAGCAACGAAAAAATTTTTATGGTTGGGGGTCACCACAACATGAGGAACTGTATTAAAGGGTTGCGGCATTAGGAAGGTTGAGAACCACTGTTTTAGAGGATGTGCAGTTTTTGTGGTGTGATAACGTTTTCTGTGGCAGCTCCTCTCTCAGCTCATTCTGCTTCTCTTTGCTTTCCTTCCTCTCTCTCCGTCTCCAACAGCAAAGGTCACTCTGGATCCGGACACAGCATATTCTGGCCTTGTCTTGTCTGAGGATCGTAAAAGTGTGAGACATGAAGCCAAGCATCAAGACCTGCCTGACAATCCTGAGAGATTCAACCCCCGAGCTTATGTGTTGGGGTGTGAGGAATTCACAAAAGGCAGACATTTCTGGGAAGCTGTTGTGGGAAAGGAGGGAAACTGGTGTGTGGGGGTCACCAGGAAGTCTGTGAGAAGAAAAGGCCCTGTTGACATTTGTTCTCAGGATGGAATCTGGGCTGTTGGCAGGTGGCAAGATATTTACGGGGCCACCCGTCATCCTTCTAGCTCTGTTCTGTCCCTGAGTGAAAGGACCCAGAGGGTCCGAGTGTATCTGAGCTGTGCTGCAGGTTGGGTGGCTTTTTATGACGCTGATACGGGGGCCCAAATCTATGTACTGTCAGAAGTCCCACTTTCTGGAGAGACTATCCTTCCCTTCTTTTACACGTCTAATGAAGGCCACCTCAAAATCTCACCTTAAAGCAGCCAAGCCTCTCTCATAGGCTTTGTTCTCTAGACCAGCATAATCATAATTGCTAAACTCTTCTTTAAATCTGTTCTTAAAGTGTTCAAATTGTTTTTGAATTTATTTTAATATCTTTCAAGATCATTTTATTGATTATATTCTTCCTTAAGAGCTGTTGAGAGGGTGGACTTCAAATATTTTAATGAATAAACATAAGTAATACAAAACTCAAAATACTATTTTCATGGAGTGAAGATCTTTTCCATTTTCCCCCCTTGGGGCTTTCACAAGTCACAATCCAAACAACTTTCTCATTCATTCCTGTCCTACTTCTCTCTTTCCCTTTCACAGAATTGCCCATGTAAGGGGTACTCTTAAAGAGACAGTAGCACTTTGATATCCTGTGCATATGGGCCTTGAAGTTGCCTGTCAGCTTGAGGCAACCCCATGGATTTCATAGGGTTTTCTTAGGCAAAAAATACCCAGAGGTGATTTTGCCAATTCCTTCCTCTGAAATATAGCCTGGTATTCCTTGGTGGTCTCTCATCCAATTACCAACCAGACCTGACCCTGCTTAGCTTCTAAGATCAGAAGGGATCTGGTATTTAAACATGGTCCCCCAGCTCTAAGTCCCATAAAAGACACATCCTCCATGGCCCCCATCCTAGGATAGCCAAGTTTTCAAAATAGCCATGAGGGACAGCCAAAATTCTTTACGTGCAGCAGCACAGCAACATGATGCTGGACTGACAGGAAGTGAGTATTAACAAGATTGTTTTAATTTCAGCTAAAAATATTCTGTTTTAACACTACCCTCAAAATTCCTGGCTGGTGAGGTATTGGGCAGTGTGCTGTGCCTTAGCATATTTGTCCTCCATGGTTTCATGGATCTGCACTACATTTCTTCCATATGTTTGTATGTCTATGTGTATGTATGTATGTATAATGTGTATGTATGTATATATAAACAACTTAGTGTGGTTTGCTGAAGGGAATCATACGGTTTGAAGGGAAAATTTTCTCCTCTCTGAATTAAAAAAGTTGTCACAGCTACAGTATTGCAGTGCAAAAGAGCCACGTAACTGATCTACTAAAGCACTATAACTAAATTTTTTTTAAAATCATAGAAGGGGCAAGAAGAGAATTATTCTTTTTTGTTCTGTTATGTCTGATTAAAAAGAAACCTATGTGAGGATGGGAATAAAATGTTGCCAGAAAATAGTCCAGGAAAACTGAAACAGTGTTTAGATATTTTTTTTAAAAAAGAAGAACTATGGCAACAAAGGTCACAACCTCCAGCAGCCTCTGGATACATTTGCAGCATCTGGAGAAGCCCTTACACAGCTATGAGCAAAAATATCCACAGAACTGAGGCAGCCAATGGATCCAATGCAGTGGGTGCAGAGTGTCCACTCTTGATTTTCCAGTTCTCCCTCGACATTTGAGAGAGTGAGGGACATAGAACCCCCACGAAAGTCAAAAAATCACAAATACCTATACCTGTAAAATGGAGCTGCCGCTGCCGCAAAAGCTAATCCAGCTTCTCACGCCCCCTTCTCCTCCTCCCCCTCTTCCCAATGGTTTCCTCTCTTCAAAAAAGGCACTCATCTCAACTTCGCTTACTGTACACCTCTGCAAGCTTACACCTCTCTCAGATTCTCAGAGGAGGCAAAGTGAAAACCAGTATTAAAGGCGTTAGCAGCGACCATCACAATCCACCACCCCTCCCTACAGTTCCTATCCTGCCCGCTTCCTCACCAATTCCTCCTCCCCTCCTGTGAAAAGCCACAAAGCACACTTCACTTACTCCACATCTCTGCTTGTCCCAGATTGATAGAATAAGGAAATTCACAATCTAGTGCCCTCTCCAAGCCTTTCCTCCCAAATTCCTCCCACCTGCAAAAAAGCACAAAGATGGTCAGAGGAAGCTAACTCAAACCAGTATTAAAGAAGTGGAGGCAGCAGCCATCAAAATCCACAACCTCCCCCTAATTATACTGGCCAGTTACCTGGGAATCTTCTACTCCCTTCTCCTTATCACTTGCTTTCCATCTAAGATCATTTAAACATGAGAGGTGTGGGATTTTCCATCTCCTAGCCTTTTTACACACCTTCCCAGAAAGTCACACCTCCTATGCAGCATCTAGAAGTCACACAACTCAATGGGATTTTGAAGGTAGCTGCCTGGGGATCCTCGACCGCATTCTCCCCCTCACTTTCCCTCCACCTGTTATCACCGTGAACTGGCCTGCCCTTTGGTAGACCTTAGATATCATTTTGATATCATAATTTGGCCCTGTTTTGCCACCCTCAGCCAAGTGTCTGTGAGGCCACCGAACAAGTACCGAGCTAGACATGGCTATTAAATGCTGACTCATACTTGTTTACACCAAGGCAAGCCAGAAACTGCCAGATCTGCTTTAGGAGACCTCTCGAAACAAACACCTTCATTAAGGATGCATGCTAACACAAAGAGACCCCTGCCCCGAGCAAGCACCCTGGCGAGCTAGAAGCTCAACTGCCAAGTGTGCTGCATCTGCATACCGGCTATCCTATTGTCAATTCAGAACTTAACTCAATCATGTAAATTCTGACCTTTCGGAGACATTGTCTCAAGCCCAAACCTCATTGTTTTCGCCCCAGACCGGACTAGCCCACGGTCATTCTTTCCCTAATAAAAATCCCTAGTTCCAAGAGTTCCTCGGACCGCTCCGGAGTTTCATCCAGCCTTGCCGCCGCTTCGTTCTGCGAGCTCCCCTCGGTCGCCGCGCTGAGTTTCTTCTCTTCAATTGGAACTCTCCAGGACTACAAGAAAGGTGTTGTTTCACCCATTTTCCCCCAAAACTCTCATTTCCTATTTCTTAGCTAGCTGTGTGGTTGTGTTTTCTTAATAATTTGTCTGCTTGTTAATAAATATAATTGTTGCCATTTTAAACTGTCTGACTGCTCACTGGCCTGAGCCTGTATACATAGAGTAAAAGATTCCCGCTAAGTTACCCTGACTCTCGCTAGCTTAAGAGAGTGCTCCAGCTAGTTTCCCCATCTTTGTTTGTGTTGGTTTTGGTTATTTGGGCACCCCTCTTGGGACCCCCAATTCACAGGGTAACAGAGTGGTGGAGCAATGCGGGTAACCCCGGTACCCCTAATTTGAGAAGGAGTCGCGAACCTAGGGAACGGTCAGTTGAGTTGTTTTAGAACACTGGTAGGTAGGCAAATGTGTGTGTGACTTCTGTGTGTATATGCAGTATTTCTGTCAGGTGGATATCTGTACCCCCTTCTTTTGTCTTGTCCTGGGAACCACCTCCCCATCTTGGGTCTATCGTGGGCTGGAATTGTACGTGTTTAGGCCTAGCACATCAGGAACAGTCTACACGCATTCAACATCTTAGCAGCAAGGCACACGAAAAGTACGGAGGGAGCAGCCCCCGCTCCTTTCATTGTCATTGTCCCTTTGTGTAGTATCCCTTTTGGTTTTGCTTGGTTGTACTGGAGAAGGCACGGGTGGTGAGTCTCGGCTTCTCACGTTTTCGGGTGTGTCCCAATTTGCCAGCTTGTTAGGTGCGGGTGGTGAGTCCCGGCCTAGCTTAGGGTTTAGCAGTTTTGCCCGAGGTAGAAGAGGGGCCCCCTCACCCAGAAAACCAGTTAGGGATGGTTCAGTTTTGGTTCCTTGCTCCTCTTCCCCCGCTACTTGGCCAGGCAGCGTAGAAGTTCCATTGGGTTCATTACCCCCCTTCAGGTAGACATGGAGATGCTCCTGAAGGTTCCCTGGGCCTCGTGTGGCCTCCCTGTCCCTGAACCGTTTCCTCGTCCTTTTGTCCTCAGCGCTGCCAAGGTGAAGAACCGGGCCTGGGTGTACAAAAATGACTTTGTCTGGGCAGGCTGGAGATTGGTTCCTTTCCCTTTTCCCTAGAGAAGTTCCAGAGAGTTTGTCTTCCTTAGCTCCCCCAGGGGTCTAGGTGATCCTGCCTTTCCCTCCAGGTCTTGGTCCCGTATTTGTGTTGGTGAATTGTTATTGTTGTGTTGTGTAGTGTAGGGAAATGGCTAAGGAGAGCCCTGTTGCAGTTAAGGACCTCATGTGTGAGGAAGCGGTCCAAGGGAAACTGGAGAGATGGGTTTTGGGTAAAGGAAAGTGCCCCTGGAAGGATTCTGTCTTCTAGACAGCCGATCCTTTTACCTTTCTCCGAGAAGCGTACGCCCTGGCACATAAAGAAAGGAACCCATTCGGGCCTTCAAAGGATTCGTTGGCAGCTTGGGGACTTTAATTGCGGCCAGAGATGCTAGTAGTGCCCTAGTTGAGACCCGTGGGAGGCTAGCAGAAGTGGAAAAGGAGAATGCCCGGCTTCAAGCCGAGATTGAGACCTTGCGGGCAGACAAGGTAACTTTTGCGTCCGTTGCGCAGGCCTCCGCACAGAAGCTTAGTGATGTCACCCTAGCTGCCCAGACCTGGGAAGAGAAAGCCCATGCCTTAGAGGTTGAGCTGGATCATGCCCGAACTGCGGCCAAGTTTATGGCTGGGCAGGTGAAGGAACAGCAAGAGGCTGTTAGTCATGCAGCCTGCCATAAGCAAATTGCTGCACTGGAAAGTCAGCTCCAGACAAGTAAGGCCCTAATTTCGGCGGTGTGTCCGGAGGTGCTCCCAAGTTTTGTCACAGATTTGTCCGAGGAACCGTTGCCGGAGGACGCTCTGGCTTCCTCTCCTCCCAGTCTGGACTGGGATGCTTCTAAGGTACCAGTCCACCCCGTAGAGACATGGTCCATGACACGCAGGACTGTCCCCGCAGCAGAAGGTGGTGCAGAGACACAGGAGAAGCAGGTCACCGAGACTAGGGTCCCTGGCGTGCCACTGAGGCTAAGGCAATCGCGGACCAATTGGGTCGTTCGAATCGGTCCACGGGGATCATGTGGTTGAACGCGGTGACACACTCTCACCCGACAGCCAACAGTCAGGACCTGACCCAGTTGGCCCAGCTTTGCATGTCCCCTTCGGACCTCCCTACTCTTGAATCGGCTGTGGCAGCTCGAGGCCTGGTTAGGCTCGAGGCCCATGATTGGATGAGAGAGGTAGTGAGGATCCTTTGGCCCGGACAGAGTGCGAGTGTGCTCTATGTCATGGAGCAGCAGGGTCCTTGTGAGAATCTTGAGGCTTACATGGCACGGAAGCAGCTACTTGCTATTCTGGCCGAAAAGGTCCCCCTGACGGCTTGCGGGTACAATTTTGATCACGCTGAGTTCAAGACTCTGTTGTACGGAGGCTTGAACCACGATGCAAGATTGGCCCTGGGCTTGGTGGAACCGGCCATGACATCTTGGGAAGAGCTTGGGAACAACCTCCGCAGGGTCGCTGACATGTTGCGAGAGGCTGGCTCCCTCCATCCTCCTCCAAAGGCCAACAAGAGAGACCCCGGGAATTGGGAACCCGTATCGGAGGTGACATACTCCAATTACGGCCCCCATTCCCAACACAGGAAGTCCACGCTGAATTCCGTTCCACGAGGGAATTTGAATACGCGCACCCCGCTCCCAAACAGGACTGGCAGTGTCAGTCAGTCAGTCAGTCAAGCCTTTATTGCGGTCAACAAACCATGAGGCAAAACACTTGTTACATACAATGTATAACTTCTATATATGTTATATTCATTCTATGTGGGGATAAAAACATAGAAATAAAAATATTTATAATAAAATAAGACACAATATGTAATTAATTAGATATAATATATTTTAAAAGCAGCTTAATAAGTTTAAGATTAGATAGGAAACCATAAAATTTAAAGCATATCATATGTTAAAATTTCTATTGAAGCTGTTGCAACCTTTTTTCCTCCTATAGAATTCTTGGTAGCCCTACAGTTCCTAGAGATATGGCCCCATCTCAGGTGATTACTACAGAAGGGATTATTCAAATGTTAACATTTGTGTACCATAGACCTTCGAGTTTTAATAGCACTGAAGAGAAACTTTGCTACCTCCTCAGTTACTCTTTTTTCAGTATCCTCTAATAGATGTATTAAATACCATCCCAAGGATCTTCCAGGGAGCTTGCTTAGGAGAGGCACTATTAACCTTAGCCTATCATCATTATAGAAGGTGCAATAAAAGAGTACATGAGATAAGGATTCTACTAGTCCCTTCCCACAGGGGCATACATGATCCCTGTACTCAATTTGCTGAAAACGTCCCTCTAATACAGCAGATGGAATAACGTTAAATCTAGCTTTACTAAATGCCATCCGGTATTTGGGGACTGTTAAATTTTCGAGATAGTTTACACCTCTAATTGGATTAAACCTCAAACTCAAACTAATGGGAGAGCAAGTTGTACATGCGATGGATATAGAATACTGAATATCAATATCCTTGATTCGTTGTGCAAGGATCAGCTTGGCCCTGGGCCAGTCAAGAGTGAGAAGGAATGTTTCTGAAAGGCCTAATCGTTGCAATTTTTCTTTCACAGATTTAGTCAGGTGAGTGATGTATGTATCTCTTTGCATCAGGTAAACATACCCAGCCTCTGGTCCTGCAAAGAGAACCCAGAGCCAGTATGCTAGGGCCCACTTCCATCTGTACATTTAATTGATATACAACCAGCCTCCAGACAGAGAACTACTAATGGGACACAATTTGGGACCACAAATAGTTTTCTGAGGAATGTTGAGAGTACTCGTTCCATTGTTAATGAAAAACCCAGAATCCATACCGGAATACCAAACAGTAGTTGGGGAGGACCCTTGGCCTGGAATACCCTAAGTGCCGCTGGAATCAATTGTCCCCCCTTAGTATAAAAAAATCGGACAATTGCTCTGCTGTTGCAGGTTGCATTCTGTATAGCTGTTGCCCGCTGCAATGCCCAGGCACCAGAAGCGTGAAAAATAACCCCCAAGTATTTAAAATTCCTCACTTGTTCTATTTTATGACCAGCTATGGCCCAATTAAGTATGGAGTATTTTTTGGAAAAAACCAAGATTTTAGATTTGTTGTGGTTGATAGTTAACTAGTTGTTTTCACAATACTCCATGAAAGCTCTTATTATTCGTCTTAAACCAATCTTGCTAAAGGAGAAGAGAACAGCATTATCTGCATATAGGAATAAGGGAATACTCACTGAAGCCAGTTTAGGAGGGTGAAAAGTCTCTGAAGAGACAGAAAGAGCAAGATCATTGAGATACAAATTAAATAATGTGGGTGCAAGAATACATCCTTGTTGGACACCTCTTTTTACTGGGATAGATTTAGTAAGGTTACCCTCTACTCCGCATCTTACTTGTATTGTGGTGTTGCTATATAGCTTCATCATTAGCCTAAGTAATCTTTTGTCAATAGTGGTAGCGAGGAGTTTAGCCCACAATCTATCTCTAGGTATTAAGTCAAATGCCGATTTCAAATCCATGAAGGCAGCATATAGCCTATTGCTATAGCCTATTGCTGTTGAATATTTTTTCGCCAGATGATTTAAAACTACACAATGATCTGTGGTTGATTTGCCCTTCCTAAAACCAGCTTGTTCTTCCCCCAATATTTTTTCTGACTCTATCCAGTCTGTCCCCCGCTCCCAAACAGGACAGGTAGTGGCAGGGAAGGGACTCCCGTAGTCAGCCCACTGCCCCCAAACAGTCTCCTGAGTCTGGTCCTCCCTGGGAAACATCTGGTGGGTACGACCCCACGGCCCAGACGTATTCCACGGATAGAGCCAGAGTCTGGAGCATGCTACGCCTGTTCGGACTGGACATGAGCCAGTTTGACAAGCAGCCCACGTTGGAGCTTCTCGAAGCTCTAGATAAGCAGCTTGCAGCGGGTGGTAAACAGCCGGTCCAGGCCGTGACGAACGGCCCTCCCCCAGCTGGATACTACCCGACACTAGACTTGCAAGATTAGGGGTGCCCTCAGTCCCGCGGGTTGTGGCTCGGTTGAAGCCCAACCAACGGGACAGATCCACGGTGACGGCAGGCACTGGGACCTATAGGGACAAGACTCCTGCCATCCCTCCTGCAGACTCCAGAGCAGTGCCAAAAGTGCTGCTCCCAAACCTGATGAGACAGGGTGAGCCCACCCCTGACGCTATCCGTTTCACCAGGTATGGCGGGGGGAGGCCCAACCTAAGCCCTTCAAGGGAAACAAGCACCCAGGGCGCACCAGAACCAAGCAGACTGCCCCTTCTCATGACTCAGCCCCAAGTGCGAATCCAGCCACCTTGAAAATAACGGTGCTTTCAGAGCACCACGAAGGATCGCACCAGGCTGAGGTTCAGGAGGGAGCCCCCACAGAATCTGACCAGACAGAGCCCACTGCCGGCATGTGTGAGAACCAAGAAAGGGAGAGCACACTGCCAGCGGAAGCCAGTCCCAAGCTTCCTAAGCTCTCCATTGTCCCTGCTCTGAGCCTCCAACTAGGAACCAGCAGTTTCCCCCAAGATTTCCTTGAAGTCGTGGTCAGGAGAGTCCTTCCTCTCCACGCCATCTTTCAGGGGACTCTCAAGGGAGACTGGGGACTTAAACACGCAGAGGTTCTTGCTTGGCCAGAGCCCAGGTTAGCAATGGCACTCACCCCGACACCCCTCAACTTGACTCCACTTACTCCCCTTTGCTGTAGTCCAGCCTGGAAGATTTCAAAAACGGAGGATTCCAAATGCCGAATGGAGACGGACCTGGCTACTGCCTTCCCCTCCGCACAGCTGCTTTGATGCCAGCGTGTCTTCATGCTTAGAGGCACCCAATTCATTGTTATACTGGTGATTTTGAGAGGGGCCAAGACAGTTCTTGGTTCTGTCTCGATCACCATCCTGCCAACACATGCGATGCTTCGGGAGGCACTTGGATTAGATGCCAGCCTCCACCTTAAATTGAAAGAATGGAAGGGTCAGCCGGTTGATCCTGCATCGGTGGTCACCCCTAAGCCAGAAGATCCCGGTGCCCAAAGACCCAATGTGAGCCCTTTACTTTGCCAGACTTCCGTGAGCTGCAAGGAAGTGCCAGCCATTAATTTGTCCGAGGCATTTGCCTCCATATATGAAGCGTTCAACAACGGTTGAACAGCCCCGGTTTGTGGAGCGGAGGTGGAGTGGCGACCCATCCAGGCTCCCAGGCTCTGTAAATAGTCGCGCCCTCTATACAGTTTGCTTGCTTTGGTGTTGTCTAACTTGCTTTTCCTTTGCTAGCTATTTCTTTCTTTTTCACCATTTTGGGTGGGAGACTAGGCAGAGTCTCCCTGGTCCTGAGGTAGATCGGGCTTACAGAGTCAGCCCTGATTACCCTGAGTAGGGATATGAGTCCAACTGGGACGCCAGCATCCTCTCACTCGGAGGAAATGCCTTGGCAATGGCGTCCCTGGGAAGTACAGGCATGACAACGAAGGTTTAACGACCCTCTCAGTAGAACCTGGTCTGACTCTGGAGTACTGGTCTACAGCCCAGAATGGTTTCTGCTGTGGAGAGACCTCTCTCCCCTTTCTTTTTGCGTGCTTGGACTGTTAGGGTGAGAACAGTCTTGGCCGCTCCCTAACTTGCAACACAATTCGGCCATGTGTTCCAAAGTGTATGTCCACTCTCCGACGCCCCATAAGGGCCAGAGACCCACACAGTTGACAAGACGCCTGGCCCCGGTGCATTGTTTCCAATCTGCATATGTTAATAGAACATTTGCATACATAGGCCCAACCATCGTGGACAATCTCCAGTAGTGTCAGCGTCTGCTCTGGCAACGAGCAAGTGTAGCCTGTGCTTGTCTCAGATTGGTTTCACTGTCTGTCTTTCAACTGGTTTGGGAACCCTCGCCGCCAGACGAAGGCCAGAGTATAACCTAGTTTAGCTTAAGACCAGAGCCCAACCTAGTCACGCTGAGCTAGTGGGTACCAATGCCATTGCAAACGGAGCCTCAGCACAACCCCGGATTGCATTATAAATTCGCTCATATTACATGGCCCGAGCTACCACAGAAGGTACCCTCCGCATGGAGGCCCCCTCTATTGAGTTGCGGTCAGACCATCCTCCACCTTACTGTGACCAAGGTCTGGGGGAGTCATCCCTGTCTTCTCCATGTTAGCCCCTTTGCCTGGCATGTCGTTAAAGACCAATTGAGGCTTCCATCATCCCCAGATTTCACAATTTGAACTCAGCTCCGAAAAGGCTCCGTGCCACTTAATTTACATCAAATGTCTGCATTGGATATAACCCGCGCCAGTCTTTCCTTCTATAAGCAATAGGTGGATGGTTCCTGATAGCTGAGGCCATCCCCGGATTCATTCACCGCCCTCGAGGCATCGTGGGTGTGTGTGTGAGTCCAACACACCGCAGTTCCAGTCGAGGAGCCAAGCCCGTGATGACAACTTGTTCCTGTTGCCATAGTTGGGGACCCCGATCAGCCGCTCCCCAACGAACCTCGTGAACTGTGCTGCCCGCATCCCGGACTGTAAAACCTGTTTTCCACATGGACTATTCCAGTTGCCGTTTTTGCAAACCACCTCCTGCACAGAGCTAGTGTGCCCTGGCTAGCTCAACCACGAACTTGGACATTTTGCCGCTTCCGCTTACCCAGACTCTTTGCTATGGTTCCAGCCCTGGTGGATCCGCCTCTATGCTTACATTCTCCAGTTTCCAAACTTTTCTGTTTCCAAGGGGGGGTACAGAGACTCTTGCCCGCTCCTCACCTACCCAGGACTATGCCCGCATCCACCTCGAACGACAGTAGACTTTTGAATTGCCCATTGGATTGCTACTGCCTTGCTCACATACTCTTCATTGGATTACAAATTGCTTATGGATTTGCCTGCATTCCTCATTCCTCATTTTTTTATTGTTCAGCCGTCATTGTATTCCGTTCATTGCCACTGTGCATTCATGCTTGTTTGTGTGTATGTAGTTGGGGTTAGGATGTTGTTAGTTAGGGGCTGCTTTTACTAGTAGAAATGTTGCAAAAATCCCTTTTGCCCGAGGTGTGATATGACTCCGGAATCTGTAGACCTCTATTCGGCTCCAAAATTCATTTTGAAATGTTTAATTGGAAAATGATCAATTTGTGTCAAATTGCCCATTTTCGGGGGGGGGATTGTTATCACCGTGAACTGGCCTGGCCTTTGGTAGACCTTAGATATCATTTTGATATCATAATTCGGCCCTGTTTTGCCAACCTCAGCCAAGTGTTTGTGAGGCCACTGAACAAGCACCGAGCTATGCATGGCTATTAAATGCTGACTCATACTTGTTTACACCAAGGCAAGCCAGAGACTGCCAGATCTGCTTTAGGAGACCTCTCGAGACATTGTCTCAAGCCCAAACCTCATTGTTTTCGCCCCAGACCAGACTAGCCCACGGTAATTCTTTCCCTAATAAAAACTCCTAGTTCCGAAAGTTCCTAGTTAGTTGTGTGGTTGTGTTTTCTTAATAATTTGTCTGCTTGTTAATAAATATAATTGTTGCCATTTTAAACTGTCTGATTGCTCACTGACCTGAACCTGTATACATAGGGTAAAAGATTCCCGCTAAGTTACCCTACCTCTCGCTAGCATAAGAGAGTGCTCCATCTAATTTCCCCATCTTTGTTTGTGTTGGTTTTGGTTATTTGGGCGCCCCTCTCGGGACCCCCAGTTCACAGGGTAACACACCTCACATTGTTTAAACAGATCCCATTGAATTATGTGGCTTCTAAATGCTAGATAAAGATTGTGTGTCTCTGGGAAGGTGTGTAAAGAGGCTAGGAGATGGATCTGTATAAAGGACGTGAGATGGAGGGAGGGGAAGGGGGTGGAGGATCCCCAGGATCCCTGTTTTAAACCGTGGGAGATGGAGGGATGACTAGCAGGGGAAGAGCATGGAGCAGCAGTGGCTGCTGCTTTCAAAGTCAAGTTGAATTGAGTGGCTATGAAATGCTGGAATCAGGCCTGTGGGTGCAAAGTGGAGATCCTGGAATAGAGACAGAGAGGATGGTGGGGGAAGCGGGGAAGGAGCTACAAACTGGCAAATAAATTTGCAAAAGAGAAACCTGCAAATGTCGAGGGACAACTGTACTACTCTTCCTCCCAGAGCTGTTCCAAGTTCTGAAGGGTGTGGCCTGGCTCAGGCAACATTCCCATTCAGTTTGAAGCAGCTGCAGAATGAGTAGTAAAATTATCCACTTTAGGAGTGTTTTTGTTTGTTTCTTCTTGGTGTGTGACTTCATTGACTTAATTGAGCAAGAATATTCATTAATAGATGATTGACTAACGAATAATTCTGAATAGGAAACAGTCATAACTGAATGCTGCAGCCAGGTTTCTGACTGAGGCAGGTCATAAGGAGCATATAATCCCGTTACTGAAACAATTCCACCAGCCGTTGATCAATTTCTTGGCAAAATTGAAAATGCTGGTGACCTTTAAATCTCTAGATGGCTTGGGCCTGGACCAACCATGCTCAGTGGAGGGCCTGGTATATTTGAAGGGGGCCACAGACTGAAAACTGTGAGAAGGGAAGCCCCAAGAATTTATGGGAGCCCAGGTAAATGAACTGACGAAATACCCATATAGCAACTGTAATCGGATTCAGTAGTTTCCCTCTTATTTGTAATATCTTTCCAACACTATTTGACAATTTCCTTGACAATTTCTCCAAGCAGTGACAAGGTCCAAAGATGCAGCATTTCTCAGGCACTGCCAGACCAGACTTAATGACTACCATAAAGTCATTAAATCTGTACTTTTCACCATGCCAACATGCCTTGCATTTCTGCTCCATTTCACTGTCCATTTCCCCTGCCCCTGTTGTATATATGTCTGTCCACAGAGGTTCCAGTCTGGTCTCAAACATGCAATTGAATTCCTTTTTTTTTTTAATTCATCAGGTTAGGAGGGCATCTTCCTCCCTACCAATATGCCTGAGTTTAACTTGCCAAGTGAGTGTTTTATTGGAGTGAAATAAAAACTATCCCTCTGAGTGAGGGGCAGCCAAAGGAAATGCACTGGGCGGCATCTGCCTGATGGTGGCAGTACAGTGGTGGAATGAGGGAGTGCGGCGGGTGTGGTCCATCCTGGGCAGCACTTTTTGGGGATGTGTGGTCCAGCCCTCCCAGTGCCTGCCCAATCGCCTGTGAGAGCCTCCCTGAAGAGCTGCTGGCCTTCCTGGATGGACTAGAGCCACTGCCTGCGCAGGACTGACCTTCGCCTGCCTGACAGCTGGCTGGGCATCTGGATCAAGAGGGCAGAGGGAGAGTGAGTGAGCCCCTACCTTGCAGCTCCCTCCTCACGGTGGGGAAGAGAGAAGAAAGACTCCCACCCACCCTTCTGGCACTCAGCAGCCTGAACAGACAGGCATGGGAGAGGTGGGTGCAACCAACAGCAGCTCTCTCTGCTCTTCCCACTACTGGCCCCTGAGGAGGGTCTCCTGGGAGGACAAACCCCAGCCCCATCCAGAACAGAGCTGGATCACCCAAGGGGGCAGTGGAGGAGGAAGGAAGAGGCCACCTCTGTTCTCCAGGTGAGGGTTCCCTCCTTGGCAATGCTCTTTGTCCGGAATTTCTCCCTGCCGGGCCACAGCCAGCAAGGGAGAAAAGAGGTCAGGAACACTCGAGGAGTCTGAATATACCAAACACCAGGAAAATGCAAGCTGAGCCAGGTCAAGGTCCAGTCCAAAGGTTCAGGAGGCAGAGATCCATCTGGAGGGTTTCAGGGAGCAGGAGACACAAAGGTTGTGAGGGCTTGCTAATAATTTGCTGCAAGCAAGGAGCAGCCATGCCGGCAGGCTTAAATAGCCCGTGTGAGCAGGTGCTGCTCCTTATTGTTTCCTCAGCCTAGTCCAAGCAGCCTCCCTCTCAGCAGCCCGTTTCAGCCTTCTGCGTGACTGAGGGCTGATGGGCACAGCTGGCTGCAACTCCTCTGCATCACTGCTGGTTCCCTCTCCGTCATGAGCTGGCTGGGGCAACTCAGTCTCTGTTTGACCTTCCAGTGCAGGGGATGTTTGCAGGTTGACTTGCCCAGTCACTGGCTCAGCCCCAAGCACAATCAGTTGCCCCTCAATCACAGCATCATCATCTATCACACCCTTGGAGTCACTTGGAAGCCTCACAGGCACAGGACACCATGGGGCCAGCTGCCAAAGGTGACACTCTCCACCACTGCCCCCGCCCAGTCACCCTTGCCATCCTGATTGCAACCGCTGGCTTGGCTGCAGGCGCATGGACGGAGGGAAAGGAAACAGTGGTCTTGAGTGGCCCACTTCCACAGCACATGAGCATGCTCCCCATATGCACCCACTTTTGGGGCCTTGCCCTGTGAGGTCAGGGGGGCAGGGCTGGCCCTGAGGTTCTGCCTACCTTCCCCACTCTCCTTTGGAAGAGGTGGGAGGGGGAAACAAATAGGGCGGTGAGGAGAGATTTTTAACAGCAGTGTCTTTCTGGTTGGTGTTTCCTATTCCCTTCTTTAAAAATCCTGTTTATTGAGAGAGGCAGGAAATGCAGGGACTGCCAGGGATGGCAAAAGCTCTAGCTATGCCACTGTGGCAGCAGCAGCATAGAACTTGGATGTTACTAACAATGAATAACTAATGCCTGATACTTGCTCCTCTTTCCAAGAAGGTGTAACTCCATTATATTACAGCTGTTGACATCAAACATGATGTCCAAAACTTGTAGTGGGAGACATACATGTATCACAATGCTGCATCTCTGTAGTTATGTCATCCAAAGTAAAGAGCGCAGCCTGATCTAACACAGTTGTTCCTGTGTTGTGGGAGAGCAGAGCGATCAGCAGGGATGTGCACAGCTGTTTTCCTGTAGCTGAATACACTGCAACAGTCCTTTGGACAACTTTTAAATTCAGTAATTTCAATTCATACCTGACACTCGTCAAAAGGGGGCATTCTGTAAACGTTGCAACAATCGTCAAGCCCCATAGACAATAAGGAATACAGAAGAGAAGTTAGAAAAGTACCTGCCAAAAGAGGAAACTTGTAATATTTTATGTGAATCAGAGACTAAGATTATGTTATTGTGCTCTTCCTAATGTATTTATTTTGGACAAGATATTCATTGTATATCTACAGTAATATCCCAAGAACAAGATGCAAAGGTGAAGCAAGGCCCTGATTCTGAAGATCTGTGACATCAGCAGAGCTCAGCCAATCCTTCAGGCTCATGCTACCATGTCAACCCATCATGCTTCTAGGTCTCTGTGACTGGCAGACCCAGTGAAGCACACAGATCAAGGTGGATGCCAGATGGAGGGAGCAAGTGAGCAGGTGTAAGCAAGTGATCCAGCAGAAGGAAGATGGCCACAAGAAGAGAGACAAGAGTGCAAGTTCATTCATTTTGTGGACATGCTATGTGGAAGGTAAGTCTGCAGCCAGAAATCAGTGGAGATCCAGAGGCTGAAGCTGGGTGGTGTTCACTGATGGACCTGGCAGAAACCGGTGGATGTTGGTGGACAGAAGCTGGTGTTTGCATTTTGAAGCTGGCAGAAGTCTCAAGGTGGAACCTGGTGGATGTTTGCAAACACAAGCTGGTGGAAGTTTCCCTTTAGAAGGCAGCTGACAAAAGCTAGTGGATATCTGTGGATTGAAACTGGGCCATGTCTTTCCGTGGAAGGAGAGTGGCGTATCTGGCTTGGCCTTCCTTTGGAGATGTTACCTGAGTGTGTTTGCATGTGTGAATGAGGTAGAGAGTGTGGCTGCGGCAAGTGTGTGCGTGAGTAAGAGAGAGAGAGAAAGGAGGAATTAAGGTGGTGAACTACTGGGATTTCATGGGTGGAAGCCAGTGGAAGGTGGCAGATGGAACTCAGGGATGCCTGACATTGTCATCCAGACATGATGTTCCTGATAGCCCTGACATGCTGCCCAAAAATGTTGATACTGATAAGGTATGACTAGGATAGATATCTACCTACATATTATTAATACTGTAAAACTTGCTCAAGATTTGCTTAAGATTAACCCGTGAAAGGAAGAGATGTGATTGTATTCTGTCATGGGTAATTCAGTATTAAAATGAAAATCCAGATGAACATGATGGCTATATGACTTAATATAGGGTGCCTTACATACATGAGCATAAAATGTAACAAAGTTGAACTGTCCAAACATGATATATCTGCATTTCTCCCTGAGGAAGGGAGAAATATTGGAATATTGGAAGGGATTTCATGTGGAGGATGGAGCAAGCCTGTTTTCTGCTGTTCCAGAGACTTGGACATGGAGCAGTGCCTTCAAACTTCAGGGAAAGAGATCCCATCTAAAAATTAGGAATAACTTCTTGAGGGTAAGAGCAATTTGACAGTGGAATATGCTGCCTCAGAGTGTGGTGGAATCTCCTTCTTTGAAGGTTTTTAAACAGAGGCTGAATGGCCATCTGTTGAGAATGCTTTGATGGTGTATTCATGAATGGCAGGGAGTTGGACTGGATGGCCCTTGTGGTCTCTTCCAGCTATATGATTCTATGATTTATCTGCTTTAACCACTATCATTAGTTGGGAACGTTGGTGGCCAGAAACGGAGAAAGATGGCCCCAGACAGGTCCCAGAATTAGCTGACAAGTGGCAAGGGTCCTCAATCTCTCAGTCTAAAGTGTGTGCGTGTGTGGGAGGGACAACATCTCTTCAATACGTTATCTTGCCATTCAGAATTTTTTAAAAAAAGTTCCCAAAGAGAATCAGAAACAGATTAAAAACAAAATCAAGTTGGATAATATATTAAGAAATGCTAAAAAAGGTTAGAACAGCATCTTAAAAATCACACTTTCTCAGTAGTTATAATTTGTATATCAGTGGGATGTGCCCTACAACAGCCTTTTCCATAACCATGGTTATGGATTATTAAAATACATTATTATGGAGTGTTAAAATCAAAATTATGGATTTAAAGTTTTCACAATCAAGACTGAGCACTTTCATTGGGGAGACAGATGTATATTAAGGCAAAGAAAAGTACAGATGGGCAAGGTTTTTTGGTGTGCGTGTTTTGTTGAATTTTAAGAATTCTGTTGAGACAAAATGCTTTTAGCTGATATTAACACAATCCTGTTAATGCCAGTTCCTAACTTTTACTCCTGTGCCATGTTGCTATGCTGTACTTCTGGATGTAAAGAATTTTGACTGTCCCTCTTTGCTGTTTTGAAAATCAGGATAGGGGACTGTGGGAAGTGTGTCATTTCTGAGAACTGGATCTGGGAATTAGAGCCAGTGTGGAGTAGTGGTTGAGGGCTGGACTACAGCTCTGGAGAACAAGGTTCAGTTCCCCACATGGCCATGGAAACTTTGGGCAAGTCACACTCTCTCAGCCTCAGAGGAAGGCAAAGGCAACTCCCCCCCCCAAAAAATCTTGCCGAGAAAATCCTCTGAAAGGCTTGCCTTAGGGTCAAAAATGACTTGAAGCACACAACAACAACAATGGCCCTTTCCACACGAGGTGAATGAATTGCTCCGTGCTGTTACTTACCAGTTCTTCTTTGGTCCGGAGTAATGCAGATCTTTTCTTGAGCCCTTCTGCAGGGCTCCTCCATTAGTCCAGGGTGAATTGGAGCAGTGTGAGGTCTTTAGATCTGCACTGCTCCGGCTCAAAACGGCGGCTTCCTGTGGCTTCCGGCTCAAAATTGCGGCATCTTGGGTCCGGACCAACTGCTGATGCTGGCCACGACCACAGCCCGCCCTCCGCTGATCACAGGCTCGAATTGGTGCGAGCCTGCACATCTGCACAGGTAAGTAGGAACGCAATGGCGCATTCCAGAAAATGTAAAGACATGATTTTTCCGGTCTTTACTTAGCACGCTGGATGACCACTTGGGGGCGGTTTGGGTCAGACTAAGGTGCGGAACTCGTTAAATAGTCAGCACCTAGTCCGATCCAAGGTGCGGACGACCTCCGTGCCAGGACACCTTGGTCCACTTTAATATCCACATGTGGAAAGGGCCAATAACAACCTTGTGATATTAATGTGCTACTGTCTCTTTAAGAATTACCTACATGGGATACTCTGTGAAGGCAAGGAGAAAAGGAGGACCTGCGTGGATAAATTAATGAACTGATAAATAAGAGGGTTTTGAAAACTGCCACTTGTGAAACCACCCTGAGGGCTGTTGTGGGTTTTCCAGGCTTTGAGGCCGTATTCTATTACTATTTTCTCCTGACGTTTTGGCTGCACCTGTGGCTGGCATTTTCAGAGGATCTGGTGGCATGGAAGTGACACAGAGTATATACACTGTGTAGATCCTGGGTGGGAGGAAGCAATTTGCATATGTTGCAGTTGGCCTGTGTGATGGTGTGGTGGAGACAGTTTCGGGTCAGCCCAGATGACCTCTGAGTGTGAGGGAAAAGCAGTTGAGAAAAGCAGTTAATTTTCCCTGCAATTGAAGTGACTCTGTGTTTGAGAAGAACAATAGGGCACTGTGAAATAGAATGTTAGGGAGGATGAAATGTGCCTCGCTATGGCCTTGCCGTGCTTTGCAACATTAGTAAGGTTACGCAGAGAAACGATGAGAACTGTTGCTTGTGTCAATTTCCTTTCTTGGACACGTGATGAATTTGCACTGGAGATGTATAAATTGTTTTGGATGTAAAGAGGTGGGGCTCGGACTTTTGAGAATTATCTCACTGAGACATTGTGCACAATATATCTTTTTTCTAAAACCATGGGTCTCTATCTCAGTTCCACTACAATGGCCTATTGTTAAATGGAATATGCCCCCGGGTTGTATTGTTAATCAAGGGATATGCATAACAGTGCATTAAATACATTAGCAACCTATTGTATTGTTTCCTGTAGAGGGACCTCCTGAGTCTGTGTGGTGGTCATTGGCATACTATTGAGTCTTGATTTTAGTGTTCTTCAGTACTGGTAGCCAAATTTTGTTTACTTTCTGAGTTTCCTCTTTCCTGTTGAAATTGTCCAGATGTTTATAGATTTCAATGGCCTCTCTGTGTAGTGTAGTTTATGGATTTCAATGGGCTCTCTGTGTTAGTAGTCGTTAGAGTGGTCCAGAATTTCACTTCCATGCCACCAGATCCTCTGAAGATGCCAGCCACAGAGGCAGGCGAAACGTCAGGAGCAAATATACTAGAACACGGCCTCAAAGCCCGGAAAACCCACAACAACCTATGGATTCTGGCCATGAAAGCCTTCGACTTTACATCACCCTGATGGTCTTTGGAGAAATGGAAAAGGGACTCAACAAGTTTTGTATTATTTATGTTTATTCATTAAAACATGTCAAGCCTACTCTCTCTCAACAGCTTTCAAGGCAGAATACACTTTTTAAGAACAGTTTAACAATTATAATCATCCTGGGTTAGAAACCAAGGCCTGTGCTTTAAGGAAAAATTTTGAGGCAGGCTTTTTCATGCACATAAAAGAAGGGAAGGATAGTCTCTCCGGAGAGAGGGACTTCTGAGAGTACATAGATCTGGGCTCCAGTGTCAGTGTCATAAAAGGCCACCCGGCCTGCAGAATAGTTCAGATACACTCGGACCCTCTGGGTCTTTTCACTCAGGGACAGAACAGAGCTATAGATATGCCTAGTAGCATTATAGCCTTCACTTTGCTTGCCGACAGCCCAGATCCCATCCTGAGAACTAATGCTAACAGGGCCTTTTCTTCTCACAGACTTGCTGGCCACCCCCACAAACCACTGTCCCTCTCCTTGCACAAATACTTCCCAGAAATGCCTGCCTGTTGTGAATCCCTCACATCCCAAAACAAAAGAGTGGTTACTGAATCTCTCAGGATTGTCAGGCAGGTCTTGATGAGTGGCTTCATAGCTCACACTTTTACGATCCTCAGACAAGACAAGCCGGGAATATGCTGTGTCTGGATCCAAAGTGACATTTGCTGTTGGAGACAAGAGAGAGGAGGGAAAGCAAAAAGAAGCAGAATGAGCTGAGAGAGTAACTGGCACAGAAAATGTTAACACAGACACAACTTGTCTACATGGGGCATCTAAATGTTGAAGATTTTGCCCATTGCTTATTGTATTGTCAAATATATGCTAACATTAGAGAGCACTATTTTGACCCATTCCTCAACAGCTGGAGGAAGTGGGACAATGAGTCCAAACTGACCTTTCTGCTACAAGAGATTTCTTTAAAAAAAAAAGTTTATTTATTAAGTTCAACCATCATTACGAATCAGCACAATAAATATAAATCAGTATACAATAGATCCATATGTATATGTTGCTGTACACTCCATAAGAAATATCAACCAACAGTATGAATCTAGCATTACAGTGTTATTCAATACTCAATTATACCCCCAAAAAAGATGAAATAGATCGATAATTAGATCATTTTGAGTAACTAATATAACCTAGAACAATCGTTATTTTACCCTAAGAATTATTATACCCCAACCAAGACCTATTCTATATATCCACTATTTCTTACCCTAGAGTATTGTTATGAAAACCTAATATAAGAATCTAATTAAACTTAGATTTAACCAAAAAAAAGATGAAGGAATATGAAAGAGATACAGATATAAGCAATATAAGAAGTAAAAAAGAGAGAGAAAAATCATAAAAAGGGAAAAAAGAGAAAAGCAAGAGAAAGGAAAAGAAAAAAAGGAGAGAAAAAGAAGGAAAAGAAAAAAGAAAATGGGAAAGAAGAAAGAAATAATGTGAGTGAAATAAAATTATGAAAAGATAACATAATATATAGAATGAATGTACAACTCTATTTTATGATTTACAGTTCTAAAAGAGATATTTCTCCCCATCTCTCTTTCCATACCCTTTTTAGAGCATTTTGAAAAACTGTTATTTTAATTGCATATATTATTTCATATTTTATCATTTTCCCAGTTATCGATGTGCCTGTTTGCTGATGTTTCTGTTTTCACTGTTAGTTTTCTATCCGTTTGAAGTAGTCTGAAGACTTATTCAATAAAGACACAGAAAATGTTAACACACCACAAAAAACACACACATCCTCTAAAGTCAACTTTGGTCTACTCAGAATAAAACTTCTGCCTTAAAAACTGTGATTGTTCGTGTGTTTATGCACCTTCCAATCACCTCTCAACTCCATGAATTTCACAGGGTTTTCTTAGGCCAGAAATTCTCAGAGCCCAGGTGAGCTTCCTCTGAAATGTAGTCCACAGAACCTGTTATTTGCTGGTGAACACCCATCCAAGAACTAACCAGGGCTGACCCTGTTTAGCTTCTAGGAGGGATCTATAATCTCACAAGAAGAGACTAAAACCATTGTGGGATAAAGTAAATATTTCCTGCCTCGGAGCATCATGTGGATTTGGTCTACAAAATAGCATATTACTGCTCAGAAAGGAAAGTTGCCTTTATTTTACAGTTAATAGTTTGAAATAACAAGCATAATATCTTCTCAGAATAGGGTTGGCAGAGAGAAAAGTGAAAGGGCTCCTGCCCCTTTAATAGTTGACCAGAAGAGAGAATTTCAGCAGGTGTCCTTTGTTACCTGGTTGTGTGAAATTTTTAAACAGAGATTGGATGACCATTTGCTGGGGATGTTTCGAGTATGTGTTCCTGCATGGCAGGGGATTGGACTTGATGGCCTCTGTGGCCTCTTCCAACTCTGTGATTCTATAAGCAACACCTGCTGCAATGCCCTCTTCTACACAGCCCTAAAGGAGAGGAGCCCTTTTCACTCTGGCAACCCTTCCTCAGAACATTTTTGAGCGAAGAAGGGCCCCTTCCAGATGTGGGGAGGGAAAGCCCGAAAACGCTACTCACTTCTTCGGCGTCCGGGCAAGTCTGTCGGGACAAGGAGGAGTGCGAGCTCGTCGCTCCGCACTCCTTCGGTGTCCAAAATGGCGGCTTCCGGTTGGTGGAGGCTCGCCACCAACTGGAGAAGCTTGCCAATTGAAAGCCTGCCCCGGAAGATTTGCAGGCACACATTTGTGCGCGCCTGCAAATCTGCTCCGGAGCTGGGCAACGGAGCAACATGGAGTTGTGCGCTCCGTGCTTTTTAAAAACCTCTAACAAGCATCCCGCGCGACCAGTTCTGGTTGCTCCGGAGTGGACTGAGGTGCGGAACTACAAAAAGTAGTCCGTCGGAGGTCTCTCTGCACCATTATAAAATCCCGGTGCGGAAATGGCCAAGGATTATGAAAATGACTCAGCACATGAACTGAAAGATAAATGTTATCCTCAGAGCAGAAATTACCTCCAGTTATGATGGTCTCTCTCCCTTTAGAATTAGGAGCAGCTTTGGGAGGAGTAAGCGTAAAATCAAGAGTGGACTTTCTGCATGCTCTGGGTTGGATCCACTGTCTGCCCCAGTCTAGTGGGTGCTTTTGCTCATTTTTTCCTGCCAGGGCTGCTCTCGATGGAGCAAATGTGTCAAGATGTTGTTGGGGCTGAAGGTATTTGTTCCTCTAGTCCCCTCACTCCTCCTCCTCCACTATCCAAACACTTTTTCTGTTTTATTGGACTACTTTCTGGCAATTCCTACACCAGATGCAATACTTGATTTGCACCCTTGAGTGGGTTTCTTTTTTGGAGACAGACCAGAACAAAAAAAATATCATTTGCTGCTTCTCTCTTTTCAAAAATTGTTTTTAGAGTTACAGTGCTGCAGAGCACTAATTAAATATCACTTTTGCACTGTTACAGTAAAACTGTAAGATTTAACAAGAGAAAAATTACCTTTCAAACCACAGAATCCTCTCAACAAACCACACCACTTTAAAAAAATAAAAGGAAGAGCTCTAGTGCAGATCCATGAAATCGCAATCAACAGCCTCCCCCAAAAACAAAATGAGTGTGCTTAGTGATGGCAACATTGCATAACCTCAATGAAATATAATCAGATGAGTGTGACCAACTCTCCTGTGATGTTGATCAACCACTGGAATTTTACCTTTCTTAAGCCATAGCTCAGGTAACAAAGCATCTGGGAAAGCAAATAAAATAAAACATGTGTAAGACAATTCATCTTGTTCAGAAATATCTCAGTTCACAACACAACACCTATCTCAAGCACAAGATTGGGTAGAAACTGAAGCAAATGCTAGTTTGTGATACAGTAAGACCATCGAAAACTTGATGAGGCAGGACTTTTCCTTTGCCTATGACATGATGCTTCCTTCTCAGTAAGATTTTCTTTTATATGTTTAACCATCCCAACTTAAATTAAGCTGTCCAACAATTTTCCTGACACTGATGTTAAGTTAAAGGACTGGCATTGCTTGGCTCCTCCAGGCCTTCCTGAAGTACAACTTCTGCCATTCTCTCAAGCAACGTACTCCCAGGTGTCCATTCCTTGTGAATTTGAGCAATTCATCATAGAAGCGCCTCACAAAATTGTCACAGAAGGCCTCTGATAGTTCCTCTCTCTTGCCAGAGGTTACTTGGCCTCTGAGCTCCTCCTGATGATCACAAGAGGAAGTAGGAAGCACAGAGATGGGAGGCACTGGGGAAAGGTCATTTGAATGGCTCTGCTGTTTCACAATACCATAGTGACCTGAAGGGACCAATCACACCACACCGTTATGGTACTCTTGTTCCATTTCGACTGCCATGGCTCCATCTTGTGGAATCTTGGGATTTGTAGTGTGCCGAGGCACTAGAGTAGTCTGGCTGAGAATTTTCCCAGGATCCCATGGCATCTTGTCATGGCAGTTAAAGTAGAATATAGCACTATAACTGTGTAATGTGAATAGGCCCCAGGAGCTCAACAAGAGCACGCCAGATGGGAATTCCATCCAATTCCCTATGTCCCATTGGATCCCCTGCCTTTGCAGAGGGTAATGCTGTATGCATGAGATCAGGCCTCTTGTCCTCACATTGTTAAGTACAAAATTCATCTTTGCTGTACAGACAAGAGTTTTCTGTTGCGATGAAGCTAACTCTATTTTGTCTTTCAGCTACATTTTAATGGGTGCACTATGAATCTAGAACTACATGTGTGGACAAACCTAGGAAGGCATTGCCTCAACATCGTTTTTCAACACTATCTCATCAGCCCAGCCATGGAGGCTGATCAACAGTGGGGGGTTCCCTGAATGATGTATATTGAACTACTGCTCTTTAATTCCTTCATGACTGATAAGGAATCATGTGGGAACAGGCAGACTGCCACATTTGTAGATGATATCAACTGACTTAGGATGGTGAAAGCCCAAGCAGAACCTTGGTAATCTCCAAACTGAATGGAGGATCACATTAGAGGGGTAAAAAAAGCACAAATAGACGCATACCTCAGTCAACAAAACCTCTGACAAAAAAGCTTCTATTTACAAAGCCTTTTTGTGCCAGCCAGACCACCCCTTTCTGCCTCAGTCTTGTCTAGCTGGAAGTTTTCTAGCAGCATCCACATTAGGAAGATGATGGAGATCTTTGGCATTGTGTTGCAACAACGTGTCTACAGTAAAGAGTGCAATAAAGCTTGGTCTAGAAAGAATGGGATTCTGCTCTGTCTGATCATACAGTAGCTGTGCATGTCTGCCTACAACAGGCAGGAAAAACAGCAGCTGTCCTTAGAATCCCTGTTTATGCTTGAACAGCAAAGCAGAGGGAGACAGAGTGCCAGGAGGCTCAGCTCCTATCATAATAACAAGGAGAATATGTTTAGATTAGGCAGCAGATGAAAGGGATTAGAGCAGTGGTTCTCAACCTGTGGGTCCCCAGATGTTTGTGGACTTCAGCTCCCAGAAGCCCCAGCCACTATGGTCAATGCTCAGGGCTTCTGGGAGCTGAAGTCCAAAAACATCTGGGGACCCACAGGTTGAGAACCACTGGATTAGAGATTGTTAGCACTACATGGTGCCCATTGCTAACTGATGTTTTCAACAATGGATCAATCACCAATTACTATCTGCAGTTTGTATCCAGGTATGGGTCAAAGGCTTCAAGGCACCTATGGAAATGATTTGGCAATAGTTGACTCCTGGGGTATCCAGCTGTAAGCGGGGAGGATCAGAAGGTTGGAACATGAAACTTATGGGAAGGTGTTGTGACAATGCGCAGGACAGACAAGATAAGAAATCAGGAACTCTCCAGGTTCTCAATATAAAAATTATTTACACATTGGTAATGCCTGGGAAAGTTAGGGTTTTGGTGGGGTGATGTGACATTTACGACTTTCACCAATCATCGCAATTTGCACCTGAATTTGTATGTCACGATATAAAACCTGTTATCATCTAACATATGCCAGTCTTAGCAACTTTGAAAAGTTGCTGTGTTGCTTGCCAGTTCCAAGATAAATGCTGCAGCTAAATGTGTTTCTTGGGAAAGCAAGTTAGCCTGCACGTGACACAAGCCATTCCTGCACTAGAGTTTTATAGCGCTATGATTCCACTTTCAACATCCTATGGAATCCTGGGGTTTGCAGTTTCGGGAGGGGCCGCCCAGCCCGTCCATAAACTGCAAACCCCAGAATTCCATCGGATGTTGAAAGTGGAATCATAGCGCTATAAACCTCTATTGCGAAAATGGCCACAGAGAGTGGGGAGAACAGAGAACTCTGCCTTACCAGATACCCCTTCGTGATAAAAAGCATTGATCTATAAATTTGGCCACTAAAACAGAAATCAAATTATTGGTGAAAGAAAAAAGAAAATCCTTGTATCCATTTAGCAAGAAGTCTTCAAGTGGTTTCTAGAAGGCTCAAAATATTTTCATTGAAAATATTTAAGGAGTACTTAGCCTGTTTGTTTCATTTCAGATGTGCATTTTGTTTGTTTGGGGTTAACAGTTGAACTGTCTTTTTTTCTCTGTGGGCTGGGAAGCTATCTTTCCATGTTATTTTTTCCATATTATTTCCATCCTGGAAATCAATCTTGGTATCAATTTTTATGTTAAAGAAGCAGCAGTGGAGCTTGGAGTGCATAGAGGGGTGGGTGGGAGCGTGAGGAGCCACAGCATGCAAGGATGTGGCTGCAGCGTGCAGGGGTGTGGCTACAAGCCCGGACGCCCCAAAAACATTGCCACCAGGGACAAACTGCCTCCATCCCTATGCGATTATACAGAAGTAATGCCCAAGGAACACATCTGCTTTGTTAACTGAGGTATACTTGTAAATTCATATAAACTATGCATAGGATCTGAGTGTTTGTGCGTGTGTTAACCCGACTCCATCTCACAGTGTCCCAGAACAAAACTATATCTGGGCCATTCTGGGGAAAGAAAATGGTGGCTGGGCCATAGAGAAAGAAGCCCCACTGCTTCAGTCACAAGCTGTGAAGAAAATAGAATAAAAAACAGAGTTCCCCATGTTCCCTTTTGGGCCAACACAGTGAACAGTGTAACTCCTTCCAGACATACTTCTTTACCTTGAAACTTCTTTATAACAACAACCAGAAAGGAGCTTCTATCACAAAACTCCCAAATCTTCCATTTCAGTTCTGGAGGGAAAGCTACTGGCTTGTCAAATGTTTCCTTCTCCTCACTCCTAGTGGAGAAAAACAAGGTTAACCCACCACAGATCCAGTCCAGAATCTCTGAGTGGGGAAAAATAAAAGAACTTCAAGGGGGAAGAAAACTCCAGAAGGTTCAGCAGATATTTTCCTCCCCCCGCCCTCAGTTTCATTGCTAAAATCACAAAGCCAACCACTGGAGGACCAAAAGAACAGAAAGCCCATGTCTTTTCTTTTTCTAAATTGTTACCAAAGTAATGTGAAGAAAAGGAAGAAGGTGTTCTTGCTGGCAAAAATAAGTACTCCATGTAACCTTTGTTTTGATCCTAGAAGCCCTGAAGTTAGATATGTAGCAGCAGAACACTGTCAGGAATGTGGGATGCTTGCAACCCTTGCTCCTTCCTGAATCCCCACTTGTGCTCCAATGGTTCCAGGCACTGGATGGTGTTGTCATCACAGCATTTGGTTTTCAAATGGCCTTAATGGCCAACCTTAATGGCAATGAATGCACAAGCATCAAGATATAATCTCTGGCTCTTATAAGGAAGCACAACAGGTAGAGGGCCTTTGCTTCCTCTTGCAACACTTGGGAATGCTCAGACCATTTGTTCCTTAAGTGAGGTGTTGCTTCACTTTGACAATTTAGAGAACCTACATTCTTAAACTAGAAAAATATAAGCTGGGTGGATATACAAATAATTTCAGTGCATGTTTTTAACCTTTGAACACCACAACACTTCTTTGACGTCCACCAAGGTCCCTGTTCTTTCTCTGTTTTTAAAAATTATTTAACTCAAAGCAGATGGGCACACTTGAATACAAAACTAAACCCTGACATCTGGGATCTCTGTGCTCCTGGAAGAGGAAGGAAGCTCACAGTGTGGCATTTGTCTGGACTGCCCCTCTTTTCAAAGGGTGTTCTTGTCACTTGTCCAGAATGGTGACTTGTCCAGAATAGGCTGAGAGACGTGGGTTCATGTATGTTTACAGAATAAATGTTGTTTCTTTCATCTTCCCTTTCTCCCTATCTGGGCTGACTCTCATTAACTGCAACATTCTCCTCCCCCACCCACGTCCCCACCACAGGTGAAAGAAGTTGGGGAAGAGGGAGTTTCCAGCAGTACTACAAGGCCAGAAGAGGGAAGGCCCAGAAGGGAAGACACTTCTAAGAGCTAGTATTCCCAGCCAGTCTGCAGAAATATAACTTCTCACAGACACCTCCTCTTCTCCATATCTTTCTTTCTCCTCCATGCTATGGTCGCACAGCTTTGTAAGAAAATTATTTCATGCAGGTGCAGGCTCAACTTCTCATACTTCCCATTCCCCTTGGCTTGAAATGGGTGATTGCAGGTGATGGTGGAAAGGGTTCTCCAAGAGCCACCAATATGCCTGGGGAAGGTCATTTTAGTACATTCCTGTCACTTCCTTCCATTAAAAGGTTTCCACATCTGCATATTCCCCCCACTGATGAGCAGTACTGCTGTTATACTCAAGAGTTTATCAGATGAGGCAAGTGCACTGCAAGTACAGTAGGATAGTAACATCTTCACTTGGGACTTACCACATTGGAGACTGTTTAGAAAGCATTTCTTTTACAAACACAAAACATCCATTAATGACCTTCTTTGTAAAAGAAACACTTTCCAAATGGTCTACGTTCATGTGGTAAGTCCCAGCCAAAGATGCTATTATCACGCTGTACTTGCGATTTAATTGCCTCGTATGATAAGCAGTTTAGATAAATAATTTTGCCAGTTTCATTATATGATGATGTTAAAGGGAAGTGTGGGGAAATTACATTTACAGACATTCTGTGCTACAAGGAAGGAACAGGGTGCTTAAAATCCATACTCTTGTACGACGATGGAATTACTTGATTTCACCTGTATAGCCACATGCAATTCTCTGTTTCTCTTTCTCTCTCTTAGGGTCTTTAATATCTTCTGAAGTAATTTGAATCTAACAAGAACTTTCAAGACATTTGTTTCATTGTGGATGTTTTCGTGTGCCATTTAAGGACACCAAGCCCCTGACTACAATACATAACAAGAACAAAGGATTATTTTATAATTTCTTCCATCCCTTTCACACACCATCACCTTCTGCATTTTTCATAAAAATTATGTCTACACTTCCACACTTTTATCCTCCGTTGTTCTCCTTTTATGGCAATAAGGGCTATTCCTCTCCTCCAAAACAACCATCTTTACTGCAACTTCCAAAACCACACGACACATAAGACAACAGCTGGGGTCCTGTAAGTAACACATACAGGAGTAATCCTGGATAACAGAACCCACAGAATCCTAGGGGTGACATACACTGGGGTAGTCCTCTGTTACAACAGCATGTGCACTTTTTTGATTGTTACAGGAGGAAGTAGCCATTTTGTGCCATAGTGCTCCCCACAAGTACAACTTCAAATTGATGGTGCCAAGGTGCATCCACTCAGCCAGTCAGGAGCTGCAGAATTAGGGGGATCAAGGATGCAGTTTTGCAGCTGGGAAAAAGGAACTGTTGTTGTCTTTCCAGACATCCAGCGTACTGATAGACTGAGAGGGGCACTCTGGTGTCACCCAGCTGGGTTATGCACCTGGTGACATCTAGAATATATCCTGGTGCAAGACTGTGCTTGGCCAGCACGCAACAAGATCTCAGCCAAAGTCCATGGGCCTTCTTTCCTCTTGCTCACATTGCCAAATTGGCTACAGTAATTCCAAATGTTGGTAACATAGCAATAGGAGAGGGGAAACACTGCAATTGACTTTAAAAAGAAAGATTCAGGGAGAATTTTCCATGCAGAGGTAACTATTGCTGATTTAAATTAATATAACAAACAGCAGGCAGGGAATAGTCCTCAGCCTTTTGTGGCTGAGGAGTTGAGGTGAAGCTATGGCAGTGACACTTGTTACTGGACAAGAGTACCGTAATTTCAAAAGCAAGGCAATATTTTTATGTGTGGGTTGCTGGAGGCCTCCATTCTCTTCCAGGAGAATCAGAGGATCATGGTCACCACCTGTTATATCCAGACTCTTCCCAGAATTACAGAGCACTAATGGAAATGACTGGGATCCACTTACCTCTGCAAAAGGATTCTCACATCCTAGAAGGGAGAAGAGAAAAAGAAGATAGGTATCATTGCTCATGTAGCCCATTCTTTGGTGAATGAAGAGGTAGCCTGTCCTCCCAAAGGGTGCTTCTAGAACTTAAAAAGTGGGAATAGTACAACTACACTTGTGCAAAGGATTAAGTACCCTAAAGGTCAACAGAGAAGAAAGTAGCAGAGTTAGAGTTCCCTGGTGTCTTCTCTCTTTAACTTGTCTGATGTACTCAATTCATCATCAGGAGTGTTCCCATTCCTCATCCACTCTCAGGTCTGAATTCCTTTCTGACAGCTGCTCCTCAGTGTCTGTCCTGAGTGTTGCCAGGATTTTGAGGAAGGCATCTTGTTCAACCTAACTGTGAAAGGAATATCTTTCCAAACCTCAAATAAGGGACATCCCTTATAAAAAGGGACACCTGGCAACCCTAATCCACATTCTACAATTACAGCAGTTTGAGATTAATTTAATAGCCCTAGCTCCACCCTACAGAATGCATCAATATGTTTTATGGTTGGGTACTTGAAATTGTTCAATGAACTCCCTGAACTACAGCAATAGAGCCCTCTAGTAGAGAATTCCAAGTACCTCAGAAAAGAACAGGTTGCTTACCTGTAACTGTAGTTCTTTGAGTGGTCTTCTGTAAACTCACACAAATGGGTCATCTGCGCCTGTGCAGTGCGTCCTTCAGAACCTTCTAGAGATTGAGGACAAGTGTTTGGACAGGAACCCTGGCCCCATCTCCAAGGGCTATAAAGCCACCTTCCTGCCTAAACCGTCAGTTCCCATATGACCACTTGAGGAACCACAGTTACAAGTAAGCAACCTGTTCTTCTTTGTGGTCTCTGTGATGCACACAAATTGGTGACTAGCGAGCTACTAACCATAGGATGCAGGAGTGTCATGCAAGTGAATGAAGACAACACCTTCTCCCAAACACAGCATCATCTCCTGATCTATTATCCAGTCTGTAGTGAGAGATGAAGGTGGAAGGTTGAGCCCAAATTGTAACTCTACAGATCTCATGTAGCAACACCCCTTGCAGGAAGGCAATTGAAGCAGTCAAGGCACTGTGGCATAGCTTCTCAATTGTGCAGGAGGCTGTATGCCAGCTAGTTCATAGGTGCTGAATGGTGGATGCCTTCCATTTGAATAGTCTCTGGGATGACACTAGGCATCCCTTTTTACCAGAGGAATAGCAGAGAAAAACTCTCTGGGAGTTCGTGACAAGAGCCACGCAGTGGACATAAAAGGCGAGAGAACATCTGACATCAAGGCAATGAAGATTTTGCTCGAGGTCTAACATTGGGTTCTGCATAAAGGCAGGAAGCATAATGTCTTGTTTCAGGTGAACAGATGAGACCACCTTAGGGAGGAAAGAGATATCTGGCTACATGACCACCTTCTCCTTGCGGAACCAAAGATATGGCTGGTCCACCCTAAGAGCACAAAGCTCACCTGCTCTTCTAGCTGAGGTGACGGCTACTAAGAAAGCTATTTTCCATGAAAGAAGATGGATGTCACAGGTAGCCATGGGCAACAAGGGGCTCTTGGAGAGCTGGGACAGAACAAGCTGCAAATTCCATGCTGGTATCAGAGCTGAGACAGGAGGGTGGAGTTTCTTGTAGGCCTTCAAAAATCTCTTGATGAGAGGGTCCAAGAAGCAGGAAGGCTTTCCTCACGTTTGCACATGCCAGGATATTGCTGAGAGAGAGCACTTAATGGAAAACAAAGTCCTTTATCAGACAGCAAAAAAAAGAAGGAAGTCTAGGATTTCTACAGTACTGAAGGTGTCTGGATCAAGATGCCTTCCAAGGAGAAATTGTTAAAATTTAGTCCATTTATACTCATAAGAATGTCAAGTAGAGGGCTTGTGTGCTCCCTTGACAATTTGTCTTATGGCTCAAGGTAAAGAGCTCAAGGAAGCAGGTTCCATGCTGTCAGCTTGAGAGAGGAGATATCTTACCCTGCTACCATGTATGGTAAGCAGGTCAGGTCTGGGTGGAAGCCTCTGATACCAACCATGAGAAAGGATCATCAGGGGGATGAACTATGGTTGCCTCAGCTACTACGGGGTGATGAGTACAGTTTTGGCCCTGTCCTGTTGAATCTTTGCCAGTACCTTCATGATGAGAGGGAATGGTGGAAAAGTGTACACAATGGGCCCTGGCCAATTGTACAGGAACATATTTCCTAATGAGCCATCATCCCTGCTGTTCCTGGAGCAGTAGATGTGGCACTGCTTGTTGAGGGAAGATGCAAAGAGGTCTACTTGGGCAGCATCCCAGGACTGGAACAGCTCCCTCAGAGAGTCCATGTTCAGTTTCCATTCATGACAGGACAGAGGGGTGCAGCTGAGCATGTCTGCAAGGACATTCTCTTTGCCAGGCAGATGGATTGCTGAGGGCAGTATCTGCCTGTCTATGCACCACTCTCAGAATCAAAGGGAAAGGCTAAGGAGCAAGGGAGACTGTGTGCCTCCCTGCTTGTTGATGTACTACATGACCGTGGTGTTGTTGGTCACTATCTGTACTGCTTTGCCACACAGGAGATTCTTGAAGGCTCAAATGGCCTTGATGACTGCCAGAAATTCCAAGGCATTTATGAGAGACTTCTTTGAGACCAACCATCGACCTCCTATTATGAGGCCATTCAAATGAGCTCCCCAACTGTCTAGACAGGTGTCCAGGGTTACCACTATTGACAGAGGTTGAGGCAGGAAGGGCATGCCAGCAAGGACATTCTGAGTACTCTTCCACCACACTAAGGAGCAAAGGATCAGCCACAGTACCATGAGGGACTTGGAGAGATGGTGTTGGAACAGTCAAATGTCTGCAGAAACCTAGCCTTCAACAGTCTTATCCAAAGCTTGGTGAAAGCAGTAACTGTTGTGGTTAACGTCATAAGACTGAGAAGGACTTGCACCAATCTTACCCTGACGTGCCTGAGCTGGGAGAACCAGGAGACCATCTTTAGCAAGAGCTGCCACCTGCTACCTGAGAGGAAGGTCCATTCTGTTTGACAATCTAGGAGCACCCCTATGAACTTGATTTGCTGACAGGGATCAGATGTGACTTCTGGGAGTTGATGATGAGACTGAGAGAGCCGAGGAGGCGTTTTGTGCAGTCAACATGATGGAGAAGACTAGATCGAGAAGGGGTGATGAGCAACCACTCGCTGATGTAAGGAAAGAGGACAATAGCCTGTTGACGCAGCTCCACTGCTACCACTGTCATACGCTTGGTAAACACCTGCAGAGTTGTGCTGAAACTGAAGAAAGAATTTGAAACCGATACACTTTCTAACACACAACGAAAGCCCAGAATTTCCTGTGAGTAGGTCTGACAGAGGTGGAAATATGTGTCCTTCAAGTCCAGAGTGGCAAACCAATATCTCCTTTGAAGCAGGGGTAAGATGATTATGAGGGTCACCATGCAGAAATGCCTTGGACTGATGTAGTAACTGACACTTGGTAGATCTAATATGGGATGCAGACCACTGTCCTTTTTTGATACCAGAAAGTAACGGGAAAAGAAGCTGTAGTGGAGGAAAGAGAGGGGAATTGACTCTACGGCCTCTTTGTGAAGCAGCCTGTCAATCTCTTCTTTCAGCACTGGAAAGGGGTGAGTGACATGGATGCAGCCATCTGAGGGAAGCTTTTGAAACTCTATGGTGTATCCTCTGGTGATGATATTCAGGACCCAGATCTGTAGAGATACAGGCCCAAGCAGAGTCATGTCTGCTTAGCCTGTCCCTGAAGAGAGGTGTTGCTACTGAGTCCATATAGAGACCAATGATACCAGTGGCAAAAGGTGTGGATGGGATGGTAGCGTAGGACACTGGTGCTGGAGATAGTAGAGACCATGCATGCATTGATGTCATGTGAAACAGAAGGTGTGGTGGTAAAGCAGGTATCATAGACTTGGGTATTGCCTGAGGAACCATCAAACTCAGCATTTAGAAATGTCTAATTGTTGTTTTCTGTACTGGCGATCTATTCTTCAACGATGGCAACTTGTAAGTTGAAGGTTATTGCAAGTCTGTCTGCAATTGCCTCTGTTGATGAGATGGCATGAGACTTTGTCTGCTGAATGGAAAAAAGTGATAGTAGCTGTACTTGGATGGTTGATGCTGAGGTTATAGGCTGTATTTCTTCCCCATGGTTCTCATCTTCTGAGCATATTCGAGTTTTTGTCAGCAGATGAGTTGAAGGGGCCCACATCATCAAACAGCAGATCCTCAATCATCACCCTGGCCTGCTGTGAGAGCCCAGAGGAACACAGTCATGCATGGCATTGAAGGGATATGGTCCCAGCCAAGGCCTTCTCACTATAGTCAGCAATATGGCAAGCCATTGTTATTTTCTGAGATGTCAGCCGATGAGCCTCACCATACAATACCAATGCCATTCTCCTGTCTTCTTCAGGGAGCTGATCCAGATAAGGCTTAATTTTGTTCCAGATAAACTGATGCTATAGTCTCATATGAGCAATATAGTTCAAGATCTGGAAAAGTAAACCAGCTTTTGAACGAATTTTTCTCCCCGTAGCAGCCAACTTTTTACTCTCTTTATCTGCTGGTGTAGAATGTAACCTCTGGGAGACATGGGACTGGGCCGCACCAATGATGACCGATTAGGATTCAGATTCTGGCCCTGCCAGTCCTCTCCAGACTCAGCCACCTTATACAATGACTCCAACTTCTTGGAAGTCGAAAGATTGAGGATGGCGATGTCCTCATTTTTTTTTCTTGAGTACATGTAGTATGTATGACAAAAGTGGAAGTGAGGCTGGAGTTGGAGCTTGGTCCTGCAATTGCTGGAAAATGGGGTCCTGTACATTTTCTCTTTGGTGTTCTATCCTAACATTCAGAGAGAGTGAGCCACATGGAGCATCTGATCTGATCTGATCTTGAACATCATATGTAGGAGAAATTGGGCTGCAGTCTGCAACCAAATTACATGGAGATATCTCAGCTAGGTTGAGGACAGAAACAAATGAAGAAGATGAAGCAGAGGGTGATGACGGTGGTGACTGACAGTATGAATGTAGGGCCAAGGAAAAGGTTGGTCTGGTTTCCTGAGGCCACTCTGGAGCTGGCTTTGCCAATGTTTGAGGTATGTTCTCTCTCATAGATGGTCTAGCTTCTGAGTCAACATGCAATTTTTGTCAAGGAGGAGATGCCAAAGGCAAGATTGATGGGGTCCAACGGCATGTGATAGGAGGTGAGTATCAGTATCAACAATAATAGTAATAGGGGCTCTCCACATAGTGATAATGACAGCGACGGTGATGTCTGCCATAGTAGTAATCCTCCAAGGAAGGTGAGATGTCAAGTGAGTCATAGGGGGAGCTCCTATCGTAAGTATGAGATTGCTTCCTATCACCACATTGAGGTGAGAGGTACCGATGGTTTCTCAATCTTGGGCTTTGGTATCATAAATAGGTCATTCAGCTCCTCAATCTCAACCCTGGTGACAAGGAGATTGGTGATGGCAGAGGGCAATGCCATGGAGGAGAAAGAGAAAGCCAAGATCTTTCCTGTTGCTGGAGTTGTGAGTCAGAAGGTTGACATGATCAAGGTGGGAAACAATCGTGAGAAGTCACATGCCACCCAGACAAAGGCCCTTTTCACACGGGGTAATTAAAACAGTGTAGAGCGACCTCTAACAGAGGTCGTCTACACCGTGGAGTGCGCTGGGGCGTTTATAATTTTGAGGTTCTACACCTCAAACTGCCCTGAAGCGCCTGGAAGTGGTGGTGCCACGTGTTTTTAAAAACCACTTTTCAAGTGGTTTTTATAAAACATGAGCGTGCAGCCCCATTCCACCCCATCACAGCGCCCCGGTGTAGATTTGCAGGCACACGCAAGTGCGTGCCTGCAGATCTGTCAGGGAGTGGGCTTCCGGCTGGCGAGCTTCTCTGCTTGGTGGAGAGCCTCCACCAGCCAGTCCGGGAAGGACCTCGCCCGCCTTCCCCTCGGCTCCTCTGGCCGCTTTCACCTCTGGAAAGCACTCTCGAAAGAGAGAGGAAAAAGAAAGAGCCAGGATGACCGCGGGGGAGGCAGCTCAGCCCTGGCCAGCAGAAGGGAAAACCGGGACCCTCCTCACTGGGAAAGGTAGAACCGAAAAAGCCAGCCAAGTTTCCCCTTGAAGGAGAACTGAGGGAGGAAACGGGGGAAGAGGGGGGCAGCTGCGGTGGCAGCTGGAAAAGATTTTCCTTCAAAAGGCACATGCCGAATAGAAGGGAAGAGGGTGGGAAGTTGAAGAAAGGGAAGAAGGCGACACACACACGCACAGACACTCCCGGTCACCTGGGATTCCCTCCCCTCTCCCAGACGGATTGCAGACTCGGGAAACGAAAGCCCCCCGAGAGAGAAGGGGAGGGGAACACCTAACAATGCGTCTCTCTCGACAGCAACCTGGGAAGGGAGAGAGTTTGAAAGAGCCGCCATTTAGGACACTGCAGGAGTGTGGAGCAGCGAACTCGTGCTGCTCCTCGTGGCGACGGACTTACCTGGCTTCTGGTAAGCTCCGTTTCTGCGCATTTACCCCGTTTCTCTCTCCACGTGTGGAAAGGGCCAAAGACTCAATGATTTCCCCATCCAAGGGTGCATGAGTCTCAGCAAGGTCTGGTGAGTAAATAGGACTGTGGGATACCAACAGCGATCCCGGCGGCGGTACCAAAACCAAAATCTCTTGTGGGGATGGACAAGATTCAGGATGTTCAGATACTTCACATATTGGTAGCTGTTGTTGCTGACGTGAATCCCAAGAGGTACAACAAGGATGAACATCCTTAGATTTCTTCTTCTTATGTCTTTTCCAGGAGGTGAGTGGTGAGTCTGGGTATACAAGGAGCCCATCTCCACTCCTTGGAAGCTGGTTAATTGGTGTCCAAAGGGCTATGAGACCACTGAGGCTGCTGCCAAGAGGGAAGCTCATATTCTAGATGAGACTGCACGAAAGTAGAGGGATGAGATACAGTAGACCCTGTGGCCAAGCATGATGACAAGCATCTCTGGCATCTCTAACAGCAGAGAAGAAGCCCTCAATGCTGAAGGAGGAGCACCAGAGGCTGCAGATCTAAAGGTGGAGTGATGTGTTTGTGCTGATGTTACCAAGGCAGTATAGAGAAGCCTTTTCTGAGAGGTCATGTCTGCAGCACTCAGCGCCTTCTCCTAGAGCAGGGCTTTAAGTCTAGCTGCTCTGTTGCATCTCATCTGCAGGGCGAACAACTGACAGTGTGTGCAGGATCTGACGTTGTGTCCCCCACCTAGGCAGAGGAAACACTTCAAGCAACCATCCTTGTCAGGGATTTTGCCACTGCAGGATGACCAGCATTTGAAAATCACTGCCAAGGCCACACAACAAAAGAAGCAAATACCAAAGTCTGAGATGCAGTTCCAAAATCCAAAGTCAGAGAACCGGTAAGATGACAAATCTGAACAACAAAGCCAAAATGCTATAGAGAAAAACCAGGAACGATAGGAAGATATGAGTTCAGTGATCTCTTCGGAGCTCGTGTCCAAAGAAAGCTCTGAGAAAAAGGCTCCTAAAGGTGCTGCTGCTGCCGTGGACAAAAAGGAACTGAAGGTTTAGGCAGAAAGATGGCTTTATAGCCCTTGGGGATGGAGGTGGAGTTCCCACCAAATTGCTTGTCCTCAAGCTCTAGAAGGTTTCAAAGGGCACACTGCACAAGTGCAGATCACCCATTTGTGTGAGTCACAGAGACCACAAAGAAAATTACAACTGAGCATTGCCAGGATGTTGAAAGGGGGCATCTTGTTCAACCTAGCTGAAAGGAATATCTTGTCAGCCCTCAGATAAGGGACAATAAAGGGACACCTGGCAATTCTAATCCATGCTCTATAGTTATAGCAGTTTGAGATCAATTTAATAGTCTGAGCTCCATCTTACAGAATGCTTCAATATGTTTTATGGTCGGGTACTTGGAATTGTTTAATGAATTCCCCTGAACTACAGCAACAGAGCCCTCCAGCAGAGCCCTCTAGGAGAGAATTCTAAGTACCTCAGAAAACTACAAATCCCAGGATCCCATAGGATGGGGCCATAGTATTGAAACACTATCACCCTTAGAGAGGCAGCTATGGGTAGCAGACTCCATCTTTCTGCCTCTTAAATATGTAACTTCCTTAATAAATTCTCTTCATGGAAAACACTATTGGATATTGGTTCCAAGCACCTGTTTCCAGGGGAGGTTAATGGCTCTGACATCAGCATTGTGGCGAATCTGCTTCAGGTTTTAGTCCAGGCTTTAAAAGATCTATCGAAGATACTAAAGTCTATCCCCGAAATAGGTTCAGTACCTTGGTCAGCTCAGATAAAGTTCAGATTTAAACTCAGGCCATTCCGCACTACACTGTTATAGTGCTATTATTCCATTTTCAACATCCTGTGGAATTCTGTGGTTTGTGGTTTACTGAGGCCAAGGCACTAGCACACTCTGGCTGAGAATTCAAAATCGCCTACGCTAAACTGCAAATCCCAGGATTCCACAGGATGTTGCCATGGCAGTTAAAACGGAATACAGTGCTATGGTTGTGTACTGTGAATGGACCCCAGGACACTCTCTATAATACCATCAGAGCGGGTTCAAAATGCAGGCAGCTGTGTTGATCTATAATAATGCCTAACTGTTTACGTTTCTACCAGGAGCTAGTATTTTGTAAAGTGAATGGGTTTTGCCCATGCAAGGAAAGAAATCTCCAAAGTATTATGGCAGGGGCAGTTCAGAAACTATAAAGTTGCCAAGAATACCCATTTCCTCCCTAGGTACTGTAGAGATTGCCGCTAAACCAAGAGGGAATCTGGGAGTCCAAGGGGGGTGGCAAATGACATCAGAGTCCTGTCCCATCAAAACATTTTGTGGTTTCAATCCCAAGAGCTCCGCTACACCACTGCTGGTACCCAAATGTTTTGTACACAGCTTTCCCTTGGCCAGCAGCTAAGTTTGATTCAGCCAATCTTACCTGTGAGAGTTCAGCTGATTGCTGCTGACATTTCTCTTTCATCTTCTGGATGAGATTTTCCAAAGAAGAGAGTTCCTGGGAAAGTATGGCCAAGTGTTCATCTTTTTTCCTTCTAATCTCCTTCTTCAGCTCTTCCTTCCGGGCCAGGAGATGGTTCTTCTGTTCTTCCAAAAACCGGAGTACTTCTGTGATTAGTTCTAAGGTTTTTCCCATCTCTGCTTCTATCTGGTTCTGCAAGAAGACATGAAAAGTGAAGGTGAGGAGTCTCATGTTAGGACAGGATTGTCAGAGTGAAAAAATACAGACAGGGTTACTGTTCCTTTCAGGTTATGTAGAAGAGAGAATTTCACCAGATGTTGCTTGTCAAAGAAGCAGGTAACAAGCAAAATCTGCCAAAACTCCCTCTTCTTCTCCTGGTTGTGTGTCATTTCAGACTTTTGGTGACCTAAGGCAAACCTGCCGTACGGTTTTCTTGGCAAGCCATGTTCAGTGCAGGTTGCCTTTGCCTTCTTCTGAGGCTGAGAGAGTGTGATATGGGGAGCAGGAATTCAAAATCTCATCTCCAGAGTTGTAGTCCAGGTCTTATACCACCACAGCACATGGCCATTAAAGAGACAAGAGCCCTCTACCAAACCTATCTTAGCCTTCTTTATGATCATCCTTCTTCACACCATCCAAAGGCTGATATTATGACAATATATTGTTCTGGGAATTGAAGCTGCCTCATGGCTCTTGATTTATCTGCATTTTATGTTTTCCCTATATTGGTTCAAGGCTTTGTTCCTTTTTATACTTACAAGCAGGTCTTGGCTTTCTTGTTCTGTTTCTGCTTTACATGCCAGAATTTTTTTCTCTCTCTCTTCAGGACATCCTGATGAATACCCATCCAATCCTGAAGAAAAACAGATTTGATTGGGAGGTGGAGGAAAGAGACAGAAAGAGGGGTGTGGGACAATATGTTTGCCCACTGCCATCCATTGTACAGTGCAGGAGTGCATGTCTTTATCCCTTTGGAGCTGTAAAACAGGTTACTATGAAATAGGTGAGACTCTCCAGTTTAAACTCAGTTTGAACCAGTGTTTAATATGCAGTGTGGGAGAGGTGACACCACATCAGCAATACAGGTCCAAAGCCACTTCTATTTACCACTCTATCAGAGTAGGGAATCTTCTCTTTTCCTGTCAGGAAATTCAAGATTTTCCTGCTAGGTATGCTAAACACAAGAGAGCGGCAGCCATTTTAAGCTGCATTTCAAGATAGCTACAAGGCAGCACGAAACTTATTCCAGTCCTTATTCCAATTCTTAAACTTATTCCAACTGCTAGCTGCAGAGGTAGGGGAAATCTCCCTTAGAGATGGAGGTTCGATAGTACGTTCAAAGGGAAGCATTAAGAGAGCCACTGATGTGTTTTCTCCCAGTGTGGTGTAATTTCAGTTTGAGCGTTGGAGTAGGACTTTAAGGACTCAGGTTTGAATGCCTGCTCAGCCATGGAGAGCCACTGAGAGGAAGGCAGTGGCAAACCCCTTCTGAAGAAATCTTGCCAAGGGAACCCTAGAGTAATTTTGCAATATCTCAGAGCTGACACTTAAAGGCATATGACCAGAACAAATATTCAAATGAATGTTAACATTGTTCCCACTCCTACCACAGCAGCAGTATGGCACAGCAGAGACTAACCTTCTTCAGTTTAGTAGCCTCCACAGTATAGGACTGGAATAAGTTTATACCCATCTGGAGAGCACCAGCTGGAGGAAGCTGAAATAATATCTCTCCCTGCTCTTTTTATTTTATTTTGGTGCTTATAAGAAATCTGAGTCCAATCCTGTATTTTTTCCCCTCCTAGGAGTGGCTAACAAATGCTAACCCATGACTCTTGAAAGTTCTTTTAACCATGTCTATAGTTCTAGCTTAAGCATTGTTAAACTCTATACTGTATATCATATTTGGCTGCTGTTATTGCTTCAAGGACCATTTTGACCAGTATTCTTCAAGAAACCCACAGCTCTATCAACTTTGACAGCTGGCCATCCAACCTCTGCTTAAAAACATCCAACAAAGCGGGGGGCTGTCTTCTCATTTCCTGGGCAGTCCGTTCCACTATCCAAGAGCTCTTCCTAAGATTTAGTCAGGGGGTCATTTCTGATCATTTGAATCTTATGAATGCTCTGGATTTTCTTCTTTCTAGGGGTGCCCTTTAACCAAAGCTCGGGACATTTGGTTTAATTTGCCAATGTTGGTCATCGGAAAGGGCGAAATGTAGACATTGTCACTAACATTGAGAAGTTATAAAATAATGAAATAAGTGAAGATTATATTCGTGATCAGTGGGCAATTTGCAATTTGAGATTAGAGAAGTTTACCCATTACTAACATTTCGGAAGCAAAGGAGACTAAATTCTGACTTATTTCATAGGAACCTTTTTGTTTGTTTGTTTCAATGGCCTTTTCCCCACTCCATGCAAGTAACTGCTATTCCTAACGTCCCAGGAAGCATCCACAGGCATTCACTTCCCACATCACACTGCACAACAATTTTTTACCATGTAGTCTGGAGCAGTCTCCTGCAGAGGAATCATTGTATGATCTTCGTGCTCTTTGGATCCGTTGCACGCCACACAGATGGAGGTTTCATCTGGTTCCTGGTGTTTCCCACAGACTTTTCCCTTATCTTCTACCCTCCTAGCATCCCGGAGGGTCAGTTGCTTGGTTATTTCTACAATGTTGGCCAGCTGCTGATTTGGCCTGAGGTTTCTTTGCAGAACTTTCTCCCTGCACTGAGGGCAGGAGGTCTCCATAGTGCCCGACTCCTGCCAGTGCTGGGTTAGACAAGCTCCGCAGAAGTTATGCCCACACTCTAAGGACACTGGATCCTTGAAATACTCCAGGCAAACAGAACAAGTGGCTTCCTTATGGAGATCCTGCATGGGATCCTGAGCAGGAGAAGCAGCAGCCATGTCTCTGCCACAAAGAACACAGTTCCTTTCACTTTCTTTCCATTCACTGATACAGAGTATTTCCTTACCTTTCCAGTAAATGGTTCACTCAGCATGATGGCTATCAGCAAGGGACAAAGGTGAAGCAAGTTGGAGGAATAGTTTCATTTTTAAAATTAAGGGCAGGAATTTAGTAAAATGCTTATTTTTGTTCTTATTTATTTAAAGTCTTTGGAGCCTCTCAATCTGTCACCTCCTGAAAGGCCATGGACAATGGAAAACCATCCTATCTTGTCATTTAAGCATATTTTTATCCTGGCCTTAAAGTCCTTTCAGAACAAACAGATGAGTCAGAACATTCTAACCTAGGGTTACCGGCTCTCAAGTCCTGGCCCCCAAGTCTCCATTTAGCAGACAAGGGGGCAAATTCTGCAGTTTTGGGTAGTTCAGCTCCAGCCAAGAGGAAAAGGCTGCGTGCAAAACTCCCCTTCAGCTATTAAAGCAGAAACTTGCTAAAATTTTCAAGGTTTATTTCATTTGCTGCTGCAACTTGGGGGAAAAAAACAGGTGGGTGGATAGGATGGGGTTACTTAGATATTTATCATCTGATAGTGTTTGGCTTCAGTTTATCACATTACCTCATTTCTCTTCTGTTGTTCTCTTGGTTGGAGACCATTTGGAAAGTGTTTGCTTTACAAAGGAGATCATTAACAGATCTTTTGTGTTAATAATGGAAACATTTTTCAAATGGTGTCTCACCAGGAGAACAACAGAAGAGAAATTATATCAAATGATTAAGTCCCAGCCAAAGAACTATTATCCTGCTACAATTCCAATTGACAAAAGCCCTTTTTTTGTGAGAAAAGCCCTTAGTTACCTTCCACTTTCCTCTCGGTTGCTGTGGCGGCAGGCCTCACCTTCCACTCTGCTCTGCATCCACCTTCTGACTAGAAGCCAGTAGGCTATGTTAGATGTTCCTCCTTATTCTCTCTGTCTACGTAGGTGAGAGGGAGTAATCTCATTCCATCTTGACCTGGAAACAGCTCCTTTGACAAAGATTTCTTCCCCCTGCCCAAATAATGTATAAAATTATGTTCTCTGTGTATATGGTTGTGTATTTTAATGACAAACTGTGAGCAGTTGTGATTGGTACTTAATACATAATGCATAATGAAATCACCCGGGGGCTGTTCTTGGACCTAAACAACCAGTGGATTGTATTATATGGCCACCTACCTTCTCCCTCTTGCTCACTATATTAGCATGATTGTCAGAAAACACTGGCACTTGATACAAAATGTGGAAGGCTGTAGGTCCTTGTCAGTTATAGCTTACCACCATTCTCAGAACTTAAAAGACATTTTGGTCCATTCAGATTTCTCTTGTCCTAATCCTGCTGTCCCTTTAAAGTCAAGAGGCCATTATTCTTGTGGCCATTGTATTCACTGTAACTCATCATGACAGAACATATGCTTTATTCATCCCAAGTCAGGGGAGGAAATTAAGCTTCGTTCATTTTCAAATTTCAATACAGGCTCTTTCCACACGAGGTGAGGGAATCACTCCGTGCCATTACGTACAACTTCTTCTGGGGTCTGAAGCAACGCGGACTGTGCCTGAAGCCCTTCCGCAGGGCTCCTCCTTGGTTCAGGGCGAATAGGAGCAGTGCATGGTCTGTAGATCCACACTGCTCCAGCTTCCAAAATGGCGGCTTCTGGTTGCTCATGGGTCCCGACCAACCACTGAAGCTCGCCACTCCTAAAGCTCGCCCTCTGCAGATCACAGGCTTGCATTGGTGTGAGCCTGAGAATCTGCACAAGGGAGCAGGAACGCAATGGCGCGTTCCAGGAAAATAAATACCTATTTTTTCCAGTCTTTAGAAAACACACTGGAGTCTTGGGGTCGTTTTGGAGTGTACTGAGGTGCAGATCTCTAGTAAGTAGTCCGCTCCAAGGTGCAGACAACTTCCCTGAGAGGACGCATTGCCCCGTTCTAATTGCCTGGTGCAGAAAGGGCCACAAAGAACGTGATAGACATTTTAATTTGCCCTTGTAAAAAAAACTGGGGATGGGATGCATCCATAATTTTCTGAATCTGGATCCGAATCCCTGGAAGGTTCTGGGAATCCATGAATCTCACGAATCTCGAATCTTTCAAATCCTTGTTTAAAAAAGGGTTTAAAAGGTGAGGGAGAGAAGGATAATCTTGGTCAAGACACATGCTTTCAATCTTAGCAAAAGGTCTAGGCAAAGGCAAACCTCCCTCTGAAGAAATCTGTCCAGGACAATTGTCATAGTTTTGCCTCAGGATCTCCCCATATTGAAAATGACATGAAGGCCCTTTCTACATAGGCAGGAAAATGTGGATTAATCCCACATTTTCCTGCCTGTGTAAACAGGACCACGTACTACAGTACAGAAATAATCCAGGTCAAAATTGGATTTTCTTTGCATAGCTCCTTTTGGCATCCTGGGGTTTGTAGTTTGATGATGCACCAGCACACTTTGGCCGAGAAGGCTGTGACCTCTTATAAAACTACAAACCCCAGAATTGTGTATGAAAGAGCTTTGCAAGGGAGCTATGCAAAGGAATCTTTCAGCTGTCCTTGAAATCTCAAGAAGAATGTACCTTCCAGCCAATGAGGCTTTTGGTGGGCCCCGGAGTCACCAATTTTTAAAAACAATTTTTCCTTTCTGCTACATGTGGTTTGTCGTGTGGCTTATGAGAAACCATGACAGACATTTCACTTCTCATCCTATTCTAGCTATAGGTTTACAGCCAGGCATTGGTCTTGTGGAAGGAGGTCCACTGGCCTACATGTGGCAATCACTGAATGAGATCATGTGACCCTGCCCTCTGCCCTGCTACTTCTGATAAGCATCAGATCCACTGGCCCCAGCATTGATACATGCCATTGATTTTGAGCACAGAAAATATTGCTGAAGTTAAATGTTAAATGTTCAATTTTAAATATATTAGAATACAACCCCAGATGTAATTTCTGAAATTGTTAGCAAAGGCCATTATTACTCCAAGGGAAAAACTCACCTACTTGCCAACTCTTTTTGTGCGTCTGGTCTCCCAAGTTGTCAGGCCAAATAGTCCTGAAGTCTATTTAGTTGGTGGATTCGAAAGATTCAGTTTGCCTATTTTAGCATAGGGATTCCAATTTGCGAATCTGATTTGGTTGGCCCATCCCTAAAAAACTGTATGTGGGACAGACATCCAGACCTTTGAGAAAGAGTATATCTTAAATAACGTAAGAGTTGTTTAAAATCAGGAGCCAGTGACTTCCCTCTTTATCAACCTTTCCAACAGGCTTGACATAGCTACAACTCCTTTAAGTTTGGAGTTCTCCAGCTAGTATGTTCTAAAGTCCATCAGGACATTTCATTATTGTTGCATAGCAAGAGACGTATTGGATTTTTCAGTTGAAATCTGAGGTTCTTTTCAGCTTAAATGAAAAGTTAGATTATAACTTGTTTCTTATAAGAATGACCAAGTGAATACTTAAGTGTCTGCATGATCTCCTAACTTGTAAAAAATAGGTCAGTGTTTGGCGCCTCTGCATATACAAGTAAAATCTATCAATCAGGTTTGTTATTTAGGTAACATGGGAGTTCACTTTCATTCAGGCTTGGAGAAATCCATCTAGGATGACATAGGTTGCAGGAACTTAAGCAAAGGTCTCACCCGTATTAATTGTGAATATATCTCATGTTTATACAACCTGCCCCATACACTCAGGTCCTCTGGGGGTCATTTGCTTAAACTGTTTAAAACTAGACTGGCAACGGTCACCCAGAAAACCTTCTCATCAGCTGCCCCTAGACTGTGGAATGCCCTGTTGGAAGAAATTCGACAGCAACGTACACTGTCTGAATTCAAAAAAAGACCTATGTCTTCCAGCAGGCCTATCCAGTCTCTTTCTAAGTATACTTTTAATTGTGATTGAATTTTTAATTGTATTTTTAGTTATGATATAGTTTAATTGTGAGATTTATGTCTTAAATGGTTTTGTTTCTAACATATTTTAGCTACAATTTGTTTTTGGCTGTATCTACCATGTACCCCACCTTGAGCCTTGGGGAGAGGCTGGTAATGAATATATTATTATCATTAGTAGTAGTAGTAGTAGTATGTTTACATATCCATAACGTTGGGCAGTTTCACAGTGTGTGATATATTGTGTACAACACAGTTCAGCTGAAGAAGCATTTGGTGAAACAGAAAGAAAAAAATTCCTGGGATCTTCTGTTCTGCTGACAGTGCGGAATTATCTCTGCTGATAGTGGTTACATTCCTGCTGACAAAGCTCCTGATTTATCTCAGCTGACAGTAGTTTCATTTTTCCCTGGAGAAGTATCTTTGTGAAACATTGCCAACAAGTTACCAACAGTGGTTTTATTTCTGGTAAAGGATGTATCCCTTGCATCTTGCAATTTGCACTTTTGTATTCTTGTATTCTTTGAAACTGTGTATTCTCCCCATTAAGTATCTGTGAAATCTGTATCCATTATCATTAGCTTGCAACTGTATATTGTCCCCAATAAGTATCCGTGAAGCCTGTATCTATTGTCACTAGTAACTATTGTTATAATACATATTTATGTATATATAAATGTTGTTTATGTTTATATATTGATATATTTTTATGGTTTAGTTATCAAACCTGTTCAGGAGTATGGTTTATACAGTTCAATTTTTGTTTTACATGCAGTATCATCCACCTGTCTAATATAGTGTTTCAGAGGCCGTTGTGGTTGTTTGTTTACATGTACACACAGATATTCCCATTCATTCTGGAAATAAGAAGCAACTACTGCTCCTACTAGTAAATCAAGAGGAATCATGTTGGATCAGACCAAAGGCTTGTCTAATCCAGCATTCTGTTCACTCAGTGGCTAACTATTTGGTTGTTAGGAGGCCCACAAGAAGGACATGAGCACAAGAGTTGCTCCTCACCAACAGATACACGGAGGCCTACTGCCTCTGATACTAGAGAGTTATAGAAAGGCCATTTCCACACTATACTGTTATAGTGCTATTATTCCACTTTCAGTATTCTATGGAATTCTGGGGCTTGTAGTTTACTGAGGCTGAGAATTCTAAATGCCCCTCCCTAAACTGCAAACCCCAGGATTCCATAGGATGTGGAAAGTGAAATAATAGCACTATAACATTGTAGTGCGGAAGTGGCCAATGTGTGTGTATGCACCAGGTAGCTAGAGCTATGGCACCAAAAGTGGGATTGTATGAACTCCTTTAGAGACAGGAAAGCAATAAAATGGGAAAGAACAGAAACTAAACTTGGAACTTTCTGGTCCTCTTAATCAATTCAGATTCAGATGCTGAGCTAAACAAGGAGAGGAGAAGATAGGACTAAGTTGGTTTTACACTCGTAGAAATGAGACAATATAGGGGAGGGAGAGTGAAGAGGTGGAACAATGCCCAAGAAGATCAGTCAACATTGCAAATCGGTTAGGAGAGGTGGATAACACCTGAGGAGACTTTAGGCCCACAAACACTATTTAGCCCCTCTCACTCCTGCTCTAAGACATATTTAACTCTTTAATCGTTCATATTCTTGCTTTTCCAACAGAGGCGATATCATATACTGCCTGTGTGTAGAGGGGAGACCATTGGGTTGTTTCCAGGATTTGCTTTCTGTAGGCAGGAAAGTTCTTATTTGGGAAGATACAGTGGGATGATTTTCAAGAATAGCTACTCCCCTCACATACCCCACTCCTGCCCAGTGGTGCCCCCCCTCAGTCCCTTGTATAGGCTATTTAGGGGGCATAAGGGGCTATTGTGAGGAGGATGGATCCCATGTGGTCCTCTACCACCAGCCAAATTCAATATGCACCTGTATTTGGACTGAGCCCCTCAGATGGATTAAGACACTGGAGTACAAAGAATGTAAATTTCTCCTGCACATTTTAAAATTCACCTCTTTGTCTTTATTTCCTTGGGTTAAAAAAAAGATGCAATTAAGAAGATGAAAATGTATAATCAGTTAACAGATGGAATTGTATTGGATCCTAATCTATCTTTAATCTGTTGTGGGTGTAATTGTTAGACAGCCACCCTCAGCCTGGCCCTGGTGGCAGAACTATTTGAATTATAATTGGCCAGATGTTTTGCATTTCACTCTCTGTTAAGACAGCCTCTTCCTTCCTTACAATATAATATAGTTCTGTTAGTATTCTTGACTTCAGTTTGCTGAAATAGTTCTATCTTTTCTTCAAACTACAAAAATCCTAGGATTTTCTTGGCAAGATTTATTCAGAGGCTGAGAGAGTGTGATCTGCTCAAGGTCACCCAGTGGATGACCATGGCCAAACTGGAATTCATACCATGGTCTCCCAGAGTCCCAGTCTGACCACTACACCACACTGACTCTCCTGTCCCTGGCATTTCCAGTTTAAAAAGCAGTCCGAGAAACATGGCTGAGAAAGTCACTTGTGAATCTTGAGAACTGCTAGCAATCAGAGTAGTAGGAGGCCAAAAAGAATAATAGTGTGGTTCAGTGCTTGGCATCTGCTCAGTGCTGGGAAGGAAGCTTCCACAGACTGTGACTTCCTCAAGGTCACTTAAAGGGTTTCCATGGCTGAATAAAGGATTCAAGAATTCCTACTCATAATCCAAGTCCAACATTTAGACTATTACTTTATAAGACTTTGAGTTCTAAAAGTCTGGTGGGATTAAAAAATATTTTTTTCCCGCCTGTGAAAGGGCAGCAAAGAAGACTTGTTCTAGCTTCCCTGAGAAGGGAATACAGGAACCGAAGAGCAGCCACCAAGGCCATTTCTGCGCAAGACTGTTATAACACTATGATTCCACTTTCAACATCCTATGGAATCCTGGGGTTTGCAGTTTTGGGAGGGACCGTCTGGCCCCTCTCAAAACTGCAAACCCCAGGATTCCATAGGATGTTGAAGGTGGAATCATAGCGCTATAACAGCCTTGTGCGGAAATGGTTTTAGAAGGCCCTGTGCCCTGTCCCCACTATTTGTGCCTAGGAAGGTGGTGGGACTGACAGAAGGGCCTCTTCTGAACATCCCAGGAATGAAGGAGGCTCAAGCAGGAAGCTTTGGTAAGCCAGAGGGCCTGGACCTAAGTTGCTTAATTTCAACATTTGTTTCTCAAACGAGCAGAAGGCCATTCCAAAGGCAGAGAAAACACTCTCCTCACAAATCTTATCTTTATTTCTCTAGTTCACTTTTTGTATTCTAATTCCGCTCACCAATAAAACCACGTCTGATGTCTGTTGTCAATATCAAGTCAAAGTTGAAGTGGGAATGAGAGAGTGGGGAGTCAGATTTCCTGTACATGTTGGCCATTTCAGAATGAGGAAGTCTCAGGACATTTCTGCACTACACTCTTATAGCATGATTATTCCACTTTCAACATCCTATGGAATCCTGGAGTTTGCAGTCTGAGGAGGGGCCGGCTGGCCGCTGCCTAAACTGCAAACCCCAGGATTCCATAGGATGTTGAAAGTGGAATAATTGTGCTATAAGAGTGTAGTGAGGAAATGGCCTCAGTCTGGGCAAGGAAAGAGCAGCCAATGCTTTCTGCCCTCGCTATGATCTACTCTTGAAACAGGGCCTGTGCAGACATACCAGCTGTTGTGAAATGCCTGAAGGAAGAACTTTGTGGATGAGTTTTTTTACAAACTCTGTTAAGGCCTTTGTTGGGCTACAAAAGTCCTATCAGTACAACAGAAATACTCATTGTGGAATAATTGTGAGCAATAAAGGGCATCAACATCAATGCCTTGTGTTATGAGTTTCTGGGAGGACCGGTCACTTTTGAAATCTGAATTTTGGTCTTGGTGGTCAGGACTGCTACAGTGAGATAAGGCCTTAATCCAGTTTAGTAATCCAAGTATCGCCCTCAAACCATTAACTTAGCCACAAAGTTAGTTACAGATAACATTGTTTTAATATCAGTGGTGCTTAATGAATTGGTTTGGGGCCTTAACGACACAATTGTGCATGTTTAGACAGAAACAATTACCCTTGAATTAAATAGTGCTTACCGTTAAAAAAGAGGGTTTACAAGCATAGCTGTTTTTAAGATGTGTCTCTTAACATTATATTTCAACAGAAATAGATTAAGCACTGCTGCAATCTAGAACCTCACAGATCAAGTTTAGACATTTGGATCTGAGCCAGAGTCATTGAACTGAATGTGAACTTTGCCTCTGAGAAACAATAAACATACCAAGGCCATTGCTATCAGAGGAGACTTACTAGTTATATTTTTCTCTTAGCCTTTCTCCAAGAAGTGAACCGTTTTCCCTGTTGGAGTCTCCTCCCACTCTTCTTGTTGGCTATTACTGGAACACCAATATCTTGCACCCCCAAATAGGAGCAGAGCTGTAAAGGAATCTCTGAGTCTAGTCATAAAAAGAAGACACAGCACACCAAGCTCGTCAGAAAAGGAAGACATGCCACACAAAGCTTTTGATCAAAAGGATCAGACCTCTGTCCCCCCATGCTATGCAGCAGGAGAGCAAGACATATTAACTGACTGCACCTAAGCCTTGTGGTTTAGTGGCTCTGCGACTTTCATGAGGGCTGCCTCTCCCATTCCCTGCCGGGGCTCTCCTCCTTCATTCTTCTGCCTGTCACCATGCATCTTGTCGTCGGTTTTTTGGTATAATTTTTATTGAAAGTTTGTCTTGAAAATACTCCCCACACACACACACACACTTCCATGCTTAAATCTTCCAGTTGAAATTGCTTATTTCCATTCCATTACAAACATAATTTCCATCTTACAGAGAGAAGAACAATTACATTATTTCTTCTTTAATTTCTTATACATTTATATCCTTACCCAATCCAATAGTCTTTTCCATTCTTTCTCAAAGTTCTGGATAGATTTATTCTTCAAAGAAAATGCTAATTTTTCCATCTCTATCATATCCAGAACTTTTAACTTCCATTCTTCTATATCAATATGTTTCTTTTGTTTCCAGTGCTGCGCATATGTCAACCTTGCCACAGTTATTAAATATAATAATATATTCTGATGACTTCTTATTTCCCTTTGTTGCCCTAGCGTATTTAACAAATAAAGCTACGGTTTCATTTCAAAATTCAGCTTACAAATGCTTTGGATTTTGTCATGTACCCCGTTCCAAAAAAAAATTTGCTATCTTACATGTCCACCATGAATGGAAAAAAGACCCCGTCTTTTCATCATACTTCCAACAATTTGAATTCCTATTTTTCGTTATTTTTTGTAATCTTTCTGGGGTCATGTACCATCTGTAAAACATTATATAAAAGTTTTCTCTCAAATTTACTTGTTGAAGTGTGGTAGAGATAGTTGTTTGTCTTGTTTGGGGTTTCCTTATACCAGTTGCCATTGCTCAATTATATCACGAATGCACTGGTAGTTATACTCTGATTCCCCTCCCCTTCAATTAATACAAATATGCTTAAATGCTTTAAAGTATTCTTACAAAACACAATATACAAACACAATATATAACACTAAGTTGTTCTATAAATAATATATACTTCCCCCTTTAAGTATGAATTCAATTAAGTTACCTTGTGTTCTAGCAATTCACCAATAGATGGAGCTGTTCAGCCACACAAGAAATCTCTTCTCCCTGAATATATTATATTAAAGATTTGTTATTTGTTATGGTTACACAGCTAACACAGGTGATGTCTTATCTGTGGCTTTACAGCTTCAAGGTTATTTCAGCGAAGAAGACTACTATCCCAAAGCTGTCACAGGTGCAGTCACCCTATCATTTACACACAATATCTAACAGTCCCTGAATTCTCTCAACAGACTAGAGTTTCTCTTCCAATACCAAGCTTGTTTCTGAGATATTTAAATTTCTAGGAATTTTTTATGCATACACACCTTAGCTAAATTATGCTACAATAATAAAAGGATTTACCAAATAAATGTGTAAATTTATGTACTCTATATAATTAAACACTTTATAAACGTATATACTTAAACTTTTTATATACTTATGCACTTTATATAACTTATATGGTAATGCTCTTTAACAAATTACAATTCGAAATTTCTATATGAATTATATACTAATTATATACGTGTCTATGTCAGTTCCCCGCTTCCAGCTCTGTTCCCACTTTCGGCTTTTAGCTTCCTGCTTCAAACAGTTCAGGCATCTAACTCTGGTTTCATTTCCAATCACCTTCACTTTATCAGTTCAAAGGCACGTTGTTTATCTCTTAAAAAATTTACAGTTCCACTTTAATTCTCGAAATGTTCTATTTCAATTTTGTCAGTCCAGACCTTTGTTATTTGAACCTAGTTGTCACTCTCGGAAAGTCTCATGTTAATCTTAAAAGTCTCAAGAGTCAGAACCTCGTCTATTCTCCGATCTTAAAATGTCCTGGTTCAATTGCAGAGTCCCACAGCAAAGTCTTGAAAGTCCAAAATACACAAGCCCAGTTCTTATTAATAGTCTATTTATCTATTGTCACAAAAAATTCAGGAATTTCCCTAAGGACAGCAATTATGTCGTTACTGGATCTGAAGTCAAAGAAAGCCAACTTGTTTTTATTTTTATATCCTTTTGCGAAAGATTCCTTGTACATAAAAAGTACAGCGACCGATCCAACTTCTTTCCATCAATACTCAGTACCCTTAGTCCCACTTTTCTTTATTTCTCCTTATGGCTTAGTCGTTTCCTTGTTGGAGTTTACTTTGTATTCCGATCAAGTTTAGACAGTCTTTACTTCTTCGGCTTCTTCTTCAATAAATTAAAAAAATCCAGGCGTCACTTCAGGAAAAAAATCCTACCTCCGAGTGGCTGTGGCAGTTCTTCGACCCGCTGTTTCGTCTGTAGTCTTCCAGCGCCAAAGCGCCATCGGCTTGCAGGCTTTCAGCTCGGGTCCCCTCCGAACTCCCTCCGGACCCCTCTTCCCCGAGGGGTACTTGCCAGTTCTAGAGAAACGGGCGTCAACGACCCTCACAGGATCGTCTGGCCCCCGCAGATCTTACGGTTTCCCTGGGTTTCGCCGCTCGCGTTGACAGCCTAGGAGCAGCTATTTTCCTAGGCTGCCATTCGTTTTGCCGCCGGACCGGAAGTCTCAAATTTAAACTTGGTGTAAATTTTATATCTATTTCCCGCATGCTTTCCCGAGTTTCTAATTCAATCGAATGTCCCAAATTCTGTGCCCATCTAACCATTGTATGTTTGACTGCTTCTGACACTCATGCATCTTGTCTACTTTCTGCCCGCACCAATGACAGGCAAGTGAATGGATGGGGAAACATCCCCTCCATGCTCCATTTGGCTGGCTTTTTTTCCTGTCTGTATGAGCAACAGGCAAGTGAATGGATGAGTACACATTCCCTCCCGCCATGCTCCATTTGGCTTCCAGCTGCCTGCGTGCTCTGCCTCCATGTCTGGGGAGAGGGCCAGAGAGAGGGAGGGGAAGAATGGGGAGAAGGCAAGTGGGCATCTTGTCAATAATCAAATTTGTGAAGGACAAACCAGTGAATGTGAAGGAAGAACTGTATAGGAAGATTTTTAAAAAGGAGAAAAAAGTTATAAAAACTTCCACTGTTCATGCTTATATTCTGTACTTGCATAGCTAAGCTAAGTCATCATATTTGCTACTCCACGAACCAGCCGAGAACAATTCAGGTAAGCCTTTTGATCATGTAGTTCTTTTTATATATGCGGTACAAAGAAAGTTCATGGAAAGGAAAAGATACACACAAAATGGTTGTGAGGCTTACAAAATGGATTCCTCTGGTTCAACATTTAAAGCTCGTAGAATCATAGAGTTGGAAGAGACCACAGGGGCCATCCAGTCCAACCCCCTGCTATGCAGGAACACATATCAAAGCACTCCCAACAGATGGCCATCCAGCCTCTGCTTAAAAACCTCCAAAGAAGGAGACTCCACCACACGCTGAAGCAGCATATTCCACTGCCAAACAGCTCTAACTGTCAGGAAGTTCTTCCTGAGGTTCAGGTGGAATCTCTTTTCCTGTAGTCTGAATCCATTGCTCCTTGTGCTAGTTTCTGGAGCAGTGGAAAACAAGCCTGTTTCCTCTTCGATATGACATCCTTTCAGATATTTGAACATGGCTACCATGTCTCCTCTTAATCTTCTCTTCTGCAGACTAAACAGACCCGGCTCCCTAAGGCATTCCTCATAGGGCATGGCTTCCAGACCATTCACCATTTTGGCCACCCTCCTCTGGACATGTTCTAGCTTATCAATATCTTTATTGAAATGAAGTGCCCAGAACTGGCCATAGTACTCCAGAGGGAGTCTGACCAAAGCAGGATAAAGTGGTCAGATTACCATCAACACTCCATTTAAACATTTTCAAGTTTTGGAATTCAAGGATATATATGTGGGAAGGAAAGGACTTTTTTGGTACTGTTTTAAGCTATTTATTATAACTTAAGATAGACAGACAGACAGACAGACAGAGAGAGAGAGAGAGAGAGAGAGATTTGCCTCAAGGAGAAACACAGACGTATCATGTATGAGTACTTCAGCTTTGTTACATTCTATGCCTTTGTATGTAAAGCACTCTATATTGAATCACATAGCCATCATATTCATCTGGATTTTCATCTTAATACTCAGTTATCCATGACAGAATACATTTCAGAATCTGATGAACCACTGGGTTTCTTTCAAGGATTACTCTTAAGCAAATCTTAAGCAAGTTTTACAATATTAATAGCATGTAGGCAGATATCTATCCTAGCCATACCTTGTCAGTATCAACATTTTTGGGCAGCATGTCACAGCTATCAGGAACATCATGTCTGGACAACAATGTCAGGCATCCCTGAGTTCTATCTACCACCTTCCACTAGCTTCCACCCATGAAAACCCAGTGGTTCATCAGATTCTGAAATTCTCTCTTTCCCTCCCTCTCTCTCTCTCTCACACACACACACAAACACACACACTTCTCTCAGACACACTCTCCACCACATTCACACACACAAACACACCTGGGCAACACCTCTAAAGGAAGGCCAAGCCAGATACCATCCATTCTCCTTCCGCACAAAGACATGGCCCAGCTTCAGTCCACAGATATCCACTAGCTTTTGTTAGCTGCCTTCTAAAGGGAAACTTCCACCAGCTTGTGTTTGCAAACATCCACCAGCTTCCACCTTGCGACTTCTGCCAGCTTCAAAATGCAAACACCAGCTTCTGTCCACCAACTTCCACCGGTTTCTGCCAGGTCCATCAGTAAACACCACCCAGCTTCAGCCTCTGGATCTCCACTGATTTCTGGCTGCAGACTTACCTTCCACATAGCATGTTCACAAAATGAATGAACTTGCACTCTTGTCTCTCTTCTTATGGCCAGCTTCCTTCTGCTGGATCACTTGCTTACACCTGCTCACTTGCTCCCTCCATCTGGCATCCACCTTGATTTGTGTGCTTCACTGGGTCTGCCAGTCACAGGGACCCACGAGCCTGATGGGTTGACATGGTAGCATGAGCCCCAGGGACTGGCTGAGCTCTGGTGATGCCACAGTTCTTCTCAATCAGGGCTTTGCTTTACCTTTGCATTTTGTTCTTGGGATATTACTGTAGATATACAATGAATACCTTGTCCAAAATAAATGTATTTGGAAGAGCACAAACACACAGTCCTAGTATCTGAGTCACATAAAATATTATGCCAGAGGACGGGATCAAAATTCAAAATGACCTGGATAGATTGGAAAGCTGGGTCAAGGCTAACAAAATGAAATTCAACAGAGAGAAGTGTAAGGTCCTACGCTTAGGTAGAAAAAATGGAATACAGAAAAATAGGATGGGGGATATGTGACTGGATAGCAGTACGTATGAAAGGGATCTAGGAGTCTTCATAGACCACAAGCTGAACATGAGTCAGCCGTGTGATGCAGCAGCCAAGAAAGCCAATGCAATTCTCAGCTGCATCAATAGGAGTATGGTGTCTAGATCGAGGAGGTACTGGTACCACTCTACTCTGCTTTGGTTAGACCTCATCTTGAATACTATGTCCAGTTCTGGGCACCCCAATTCAAGAAGGACATGGTCAAGCTGGAGCAAGTTCAGAGGAGGGCGACCAAAATGGTGAGAGGCCTGGAAGCCATGCCCTATGAGGGCAGACTTAGAGAGCAGGGTATGTTTAGTCTGCAGAAGAGAAAGTTAAGAGGGGACATGATAGCTGTGTTTAAATATTTGAAGGGATGCCATATAGAGGAGGGAGAGGGTTTGTTTACTGCTGCTCCAGAGACCAGGACAAGGAGCAATGGATTCAAGCTGCAGGAAAGGAGATTCCACCTGAACCTCAGGAAGAACTTCCTGATGGTCAGGGCTGTCCGGCAGTGGAATAGCCTGCCTCAGAGTGTAGTGGAGTCTCCCTCCTTGGAGGTTTTTAAGCAGAGGCTGGGTGGCCATCTGTCAGGAGTGCTTTGAGGGTGTTCCTGCATAGCAGGGGGTTGGACTGGATGGCCCGTGTGATCTCTTCCTGTTGCAGGAGCCCAGAGAACACAGAGACCACAGAGCAAGAAAAAGAGTAATTTATTATGCGCGGGCTAATGGTTGGATGTTTCCAAAAGACCAAAAGCCCTGAATTCAAGTTGCACAGCTCTTTTATAGACAAAGTTCACAGCATACACAAAGATCACAGGCAAAGATCGCAGGCGTGTCTCGGTCCGCCCCTCCGGGGTCACAAATACCATATGCTGTTACTAGGTAATTAACCCCGCACTCAGACCCCGGAAAGTGCTTATCTACAATCTGCAATTACCGCAGCCAGTCAATAAACGACACCCTGGCTACGTGATCAACATCCTAGCTACCTGATACATTGGCTCTCGTGACCTTTTTACCCTTCTTAAATCTTTCTCCGTTCCTCTGACCTAAGCCCCCAGCTTCTACTTTATTTCTACTTTATTATTTCTAATTCATACCTATATCATTTCCCCCCTTAAATGCATAATTTCTAAACAATTATAGCATTTCGTGACGTTATATCATAAAACAGCGTCAGGCTGAGCCATCAAAGCGTACAGAACTGCTGTCTTACTGGAAGTAATTTGAAGCATATTACTTATACATTGTATAAAACAAGGAAAGCATATACACAGAAACAGGAATATTAGCACTACTGGCAACAAAATTACAAACAATGCTTTTAGCCAATTCAGGTTTGGTAACCAAGATGTGAGCTACTTCCACCAGCTATCATCCCCTTCCTTTATATCCTTTACTACTTCGTGCAGTTTGTTAATTTGTGCTTCTATCGCGTTGCTGTTATCAGACAAGTTGAAACAGCACAATTTCTGATGCTTTTCACATCCTACATGATGGAGAAGGAAGAGATAGTCAACGCCTGCCCGATTTTCCAATGCAGCATTCCTTAGTTCCCGCTGTTCTTTGTTAAGCAAGGATAATGCTTTGGAAGTAGCGTTTATACTTTTGGCTAGCGTACAGGCTAATCTATTTATTTCTAGTCCGTCCTCCAAAGCCAATCCTGTTATTCCAACCAGGGAGAATGCTAACGCTATTTTCTCCTCATCCAACCATAAGTGTGATTGGCCGTCACAGTTTTCATCTAGAGGGGCGGCTCTAGCTCTACGGTCTCGCTTCTGAGGCCATGGAGGAAGGACTGTTGCCAGACGGCTAAGGCAGCAAGGTTGAGTGTCAGACAGATAGGCTGGTATGTATGACCAGGTTCAAGACCCACAGGTCCAGAACCAGCCATGAGGTAAAAGAACATGACCTTGGTAATAAGATATATTTTGGATCTCCTTGCAAGGAATCGGAGGTCCTGGAGCAACCTTGCATTGGCTATTCTTACTCTGACAATTTATCATGCGTGCGCAGGTAGCATTGGCTCCTGCTACTATAGGAGTTCGTAAAGTGAACTCAGTTAGGGGTAGAGAATTTGAAGTGACCCCCCAATCTGCGCTGTGAGCATACGACATATCTAAGTGGATAAAGATCGAACTCTGGTAGTGGGTACTATCCTGGATTCAGCTTGGCTGCCTACACACCGGTATCAGACATGAATTAATGAGTCTATTGGCAGGAACTCCAATACCACATGCTGTTACTAGCTAATTACCCCCGCACTCAGACCCCGGAAAGTGCTTATCTACAATCTACAATTACCGCTGCCAGTCAATAAACAAACAACACACCGGCTACGTGACACACAAACAACGTCCTAGCTACGTGATACATTGGCTCTCGTGACCTTTTTACCCTTCTTAAATCTTTCTCCGTTCCTCTGACCTAGGCCCCCAGCTTCTACTTTATTTCTACTTTATTATTTCTAATTCAAACCTATATCATTCCAACTCTACATTTCTATGATTCTATGATTACAAGCTTTGTCTTTTGGCAGATAACTTTTCTGCCTTCTCTTCTGTATTCCTTATTGTCTATGGGGCTTGACAATTGTTGCAATGTCTACTGCAAGGTTTTCCAAATGGTGTGCCACAACACAGTTTTAGTGTTTATTTGTTTTTTGTAATTCAAAGAAGAGAAAATTTGCCCTTCAAACCATGGAATTACCTCAGCAAACCGTACCACTTCAAAAAATATTTGGAAGAACTCTAGTGCAGATCCATGAAACCACATAGATCAACATCTTCCTGAAGGAATGGAATGAGTGCTCGTGATGGTGGCAAAATTGACCTCAGAGAACTGTAATCAGACAAGCGCGACCAACTCTTCTGTGACTTTTCTCAGCCATGGAATTTTACCTTTCTGAAGCTGTTGTCCAAGTAACATAGGATCTTGGAAAGCAATAAAATAAAACAAGTGTAAGGCTAATCATCTTGTCTGGAAAAATATCAGTTCACAACATAGCACGCATCCAAGTACAGGATTAAGTAGAAACTGAAACAAATGCTACTTTGTGATATTGGAAGACCATTGGAAGCCTGATGAGGCAGGACTTTCCTCTACCTATGACATGATGTTTCTTCCCCAATAATATTTTCTTTTACACGTTTAACCATTCCAGCTTAAATTAAGCTGACCAACAATTTTCCTGGTACTGATGTTAAGTTAAGGGATCGGCACCTCTTGGCATCGCTTGGCTCCTCCAGTCCTTCCTGGAGTTCAGATGCTGCCATTCTCTTAAGCAATGTGCTTGCAAAGTGTCTATTCCTCATGAATTTGAGCAATTTCATTCTGACAGTGCCAAATTGTCACAGAAGGCCTCTGACAGTTGCCTTCTCTCTGGCCAGATGTTATTTGGCCTCTGAGCTCATCTGAGCCAGCCGGCCCCTCCCAAAACTGCAAACTCCAGGATTCCATAGGATGTTGAAAGTGGAATCATAGTGCTCTAACAGCCTAGTGCGGAAATGGCCTCAGAGTCAAGAGAAGTCCATCCCCTGGAAGCAAGAGGGTCACATAGGCTAACAAGATGATTCTCAACTCTACCTTGTGTTTCTGTTTCTACACATAGGGAAAGGGAGCTTTCTCCCTGATTTACAACTATTAATTACACTCCTTGTTTAAAGTAACAGATTCTCTGAAATAAACAAACACCCACGTTGCTGTTGCTTAAATTTCACACCCTATCTGAAATGATAAATGGATCAGAATAAAGAACACCAGTCTCCGGAACAGATTGGAATGGTTTGGAAACGTTGATAGATGACAGACAAAAAGAATGCGTGTTGAACTTAGTGTTAATAATATTCTGAATGTTTATATGAGGAAAATTGCTTGAATAGGGCATATAAGGCAGTTGCTGGGAAATGTGTCTTTGCCTCACTTCAGACTTTCACAAAGTGTGTACCTTTGTCTGCTCCAGAAATAAACCTTGCCTTTTCTAACTTCTTGCTCATACTGCTCTGTTAATTTGGACCATTCTGCTGGGCAACAAACTTCATTCTTGTAACAGGCAGTCATTGCAGTATTTAGTTCTCAAGTGGCCCAAATGGCCAGTCTTAATGGAAATGAATGCATGAGCATCAAAATATATTCCTTGGATCTTACGTGCACATGTAACAGCTAGTGGACCTTGGGCCTTTCCATTCTCTTGGCAACATTTGGCAATGCTCAGACCATTTGTTCCTTGAGTTGGTGTTGTTTCATTTCCAGAATTTAGAGAACCTACATTCTTGAAACAGGAAATATTAAACTGGGCAGATATACAAGCCATACCAGTGCATGTTTTTAACCTGTGGACACCACAACGCTCCCAGACACCTTCTTTGATGACCACCAAGGCCCCCTTGTCTTTCTCTATTTTTCAAAAATGTTTAACTTTAAGTAGATGGGAATCCTTAAAAGCGATGCTAAACTCTCTAGCTTCCTTACCCCCTTTCTTTCCTTTCTCCAGAATACCTCTGGCATCTCTGTGCCCTGGAGGAGTAAGGTGGCTCACTGTGTGGCATTTGTCTGGACTGCCCTTCTTTTCACAGGATGTTTTTAATCACTTCTCCAGAATGATGGTTTGTCCAGAACAGGCTGAGAGAGGTGGGTGAATGTATGTTTACAGAAGAAGCGTCATTTTCCCATCATGCCTTTCTCCCTATCCAGGCTGGCATTCATTAACTGCAGCATTCTCACCCTTCACCCTCACTTCCAGCCAAACCCAAGAGGTGCAAGAAGTTGGCAAAGATGGAGGGCTCAGCACGACTAGGGCCAATATTCCCAGCTAGCTAGTCTACCAAAACATATTTTCACTCTGATACCTCCTCTCCTCTCGCCTTTCTTCCTTCTCCATGCCATGGTTGCTCAGCTTTGTAAGAAAATGCCTACGTGCAGGTGGTGAATCAACCTCTCATGCTTCCCTTTCCCCTCAATTGGAACTGGGTGCTTGCAAGTGATGGTGGAAGGGATTGTCCAGAAGCCAGCAATATGCCTGGGGAAGGACTTTTTAGGACCTAGCTATCATCTCCTTCCACTAAAATGTTTCCACATCTGCATTTTTTCCCCACTGATAAGAGAGATAGATCTTACAGGTAAATAAATAATTTCTTCTTTGCCAGTTTCATTCGATGATGCTCTTAAAGGGAACTGTGGGGCAATTAGATTTCAGACATTCTGTGCTACAGAGGAAAGACCAGGATGCTTGAAATCCATACTTATAATCATGGAATTATTTTATTTCACCTACACAGGCACATGCAACTCTCTCTCTCATTCTCTCCCTCTCTCTTTTGAGGAAGTTTGAATCTAACAAGAACTTTCAAGGGCACCAGGTCCCCAACTGCAAGAGACAATGCTATGTTCTGTTGTTTTATCGTTTCTTCCATCTGTTTCAAGGCCCATCATTTTCTGTGTGTCTTAGTATCATGCTAGCCACTTTTCATAATAATTCTGGCTATAGTTGCACACTTTTGTCCTCCTTTGTGCTCCTTTTGTGGCAAGATGGGCTATTCCTTCCCTCCAGTGCAACTACTACCACCACTAAAGGAACCCTTTCAAGGTGTGCTAAATCTCTTTAAACCAATTTATGTCTTGCTGTCTGTAACTGTGATTTAGGTACCTAATTTTGAGCACTAGATATCCCTTTGTGATATCAAATAATTTGACCTCTCAATGCACCTTGGCTTATAGTGTTTGCCAGGATCCTGAGAAAAACAGTCACAAGGAAGCAGCTGTTTACAACTTCCTCTCTAAAGCGGGCATTTCAAAAAGCCGTGACTTGAATGTGATCTGGGATCTGGAGGCTATTCCTTTCATCTCACAAGATCCTGATTCGCGCCCATAAATAACAGACCATAGAAGTGCCATTGATTGACATTTGGGCTGCGTGATTGATATGTTTTATTCCACTTCTAAGCCTTTTGGTGCATTTCAAAAGTTAACTTTGATCTCAAAGTTTATGACATGAGTCACAGACATAAAAACCCCTGATTGTAACAATAGAGTGGGCCGCTTTTGAATGTCATCCTGTCCTGCTACCAGTTTACACAGCGAGCTCCAGAGAATTCCACTTTCTCTCTATCTACTCAGGACTTCTGAACAGGTCGTATTGCTTATTCCTGACTTCATTTCTATTTCCTATTTCTTATTTAGCTAGTGTGTGATTGTTGTCTTATTTGTTTTATTTTCCAATAAAACATTATTTGGTTTATTCTGAATTGTTTTTGTTCACTGATCTGACTCCGTATACATAGAGCTTAAAAGGTCCTGATGTTGCCCTCCCTCTCATAGCTAAACAGCGCTCTAAGCTAATTTTCCCCACAACTTTGACAGCTTTTGGGAATCCTCTTAAGGGAGCCCCAACAAGGAGGGTAACATGTCCCAGGACTGTCAGCCCCTACAGCTGCAGTGGATAACAGAACACCTGGAATGCTGTAGGTGACAAACACTGGGGTAACCCTCAGTTACAACAGCATGTGCACATTTTTGGTTATTGCAAGAGGCAGCAACCAGTAATATTTAGTGAAATGATTCTCCCCTCATGTGCAGCCTCACCCAGCCAATCAGTTGCTGCAGAATCAGGGGACTCCAGGCACCATCTGGATGTAGTTCTGCAGCTGGGAGAAAGGAGCTGTTCTTGTCTTTCCAGAGCTCCAGCATATTGATTGGCTGAGAGGTGCACTACAATGCCATCAAGCTGTGTTTTACACCTGGCGACAGCCAGAAGTCCTATAGAAATATCCTGGTGGAGGGCTATGCTCCGCCAATATGCAACACGATCTCAGCCAACGTTTGTGTGGCTGTGTTGCTCCCATTGTCAAATTAGCTACTGTACTCCAAATGTTGATAATATAGCCATAGGAGGGGGAAAACCTGGGGTAGTCACACTAGTTATGATATAGGTATGAATTAGAAATAATAAATTAGAAATAAAGTAGAGCTGGGGGCTTAGGTTAGAGGAACGGAGAAAGATTTAAGAAGGGCAAAAAGATCACGAGAGCCAATGTATCACGTAGCTAGGATGTTGATCATGTAGCCAGTGTGTTGTTTGTTTATTGACTGGCAGTGGTAATTGCAGATTGTAGATAAGCACCTTCCGGGGTCTGAGTGCAGGGGTAATTAGCTAGTAACAGCATGTAGTATTTGTGACCCCGGAGGGGCGGACCGAGACATGCCTGTGATCTTTGCCTGTGATCTTTGTGTATGCTGTGAACTTTGTCTATAAAAGAGCTGTGAAACTTGAATTCAGGGCTTTTGGTCTTTTGGAGACATCCAGCCAAAAGCCCGCGCGTAATAAATTACTCTTTTTCTTGCTCTGTGGTCTCTGTGTTCTCTGGGCTCCTGCAACAGTTACTGGATAAGAGTGCTGTTCAAAAACAAGGTAGAATTTGTGGGTGGTCAGAGGCCTCTATTCTATCCTTAGGAGGATCAGAGAATCAAGATCTCCAATGTTATATCCAGCCTCTTCCCAGAATTACAGAACACTAATGGAAATGACTGGGATCCCCTTACCTCCACAAGAGGCTTCTCACATCCTAGAGGGGAGAAGAGAAAAAGAAGAGGGAGATCATTACTCATATATCCCATTCTTTCCTCCCAAGGGGTGCTTCTGTAACTAAAACTGGAAATAGTGCAACTACACTTGAGCAGAGAATTAAGTACCCTAAAGCTCAGCACAGAAAAAAGTGGTGGAGTTAGAGCTCCTGTTGTTGTGGCCAGAAAAGAGATGAAGACCAGGTTTCCAGGGAAAAATCAAAAAGCCTTTTTTATTGTTAACAATTTACTTGCGCAAGGACGACAACTATTTTCAGGATTGTCGTGCAGATTAATTAAGGTAGCATCACTATATACCTTTGGTCTTCTATGTCAGCAATCAATCATTCATTTAGCCAGCCCATCACAGAAGAAAAAGATCTTTGGTTAACTTAGCACACACGTGTACAGAAGAGAACAAAGAGTTAGTTAGAAAATGATACAAAATGATGCATATGGCCAAAATGAGGTAGTAGGGAGTATGCCTACTCCCTCTTAGTTCCCAGACGCCTGAGTGAGTGTTGCAAGGCCATTCTTTAAAATTGAGATAAGAAAAAGACATCTGCTATTTCACTCAGAGACTCAATTCAATTCGCTTATTTTTCCTATTCAAGTAGCAATTTCCTGGATTTAACCCCTTCACTGTCTTTGACTTGTCCAATGCATCCATTCTTTGCCCACAAACTAACACTCTCAGGTCTGAATTCCTCTCTTACAGTTCCTCCTCAGTTCCCTTCCTGAGTGTTGCTGGGCTTTCAAAATAGCCATAAGAGACAGTGGAAATTCATGACATGCATGATTGACAGTGTGGAAGTGTTGAAAAACCCGCCAGAGGCATTACCATCAATAGGAAAAACATCACAGCCAACACGAGGCAGCAGGCTAACAGTCTTTATTGCGGGCATTAGATCAAGTAGCAGACTATTAAGTTACAGCGCAGCGAGCCATCTCCTCGCCCAGAGCAGAGAGGGAAAGGAAACAAGAAAAAGGCACAGCCTGTTCAAAAGCCATGTTTTTAAGTATACATATTCAATAACAAGGCGTTCCCTTAACCATAACAATGTTGCGGCTACAGGCAGCAGAAGACCTTGAATACGTTTAGGTTTCACACGGGAAGCGTTCACAGAAAGCTAGACTAAACAACTACAAGCAACTTTGCGTTCTCACCCTCTAGTGGTGGGAAAATATGAAGCCAGGAGTAACAACAGGTCCCATCATGCTACTCAACCTGTGACACTCCCCTACTCCTTGCAAAATATTTTCAGTTACCTTGCTTTGGAGACTCCATCAACCCCAGTTTGCTAACGTGCTGACCAAATGCATTAGCAGGAAGTGGCTTGGTAAACACATCAGCCACGTTTTCTTCTGAAGACACATAGGTAACGGACACTTTTCCTTCTTGTACATATTGTTTCACATTGTGAAATTTGATGTCAATGTGTTTTGATCGGGAAGACACCCGGTCAGACACTGTCATTTGAATGCAGGCTTGTGAATCACAACATATTTGTATTGGTAATGGCACAGACACATGCAGGTCTTGTAGCAACTGCAAGAACCAAACCAACTCAGTACAGAGCGCAGATAGGCTCACAAACTCTGCCTCTGCAGTTGATAAAGCAAGACAAGACTGTTTTTTTAGCCTTCCAGTCGATTGCTACACCACTGTATTTGACAAGAAAACCAGTTGTGCTTTTGCGGTCCACAGTATCCACAGCGAAATCACTGTCTGATGAACAGACAAGGTTTGGCATCTGATCAGGACAAATGCTTAGGCAATAATCAAGGGAACCTTTTAGGTACCTGAGTACCCTTTTCACACCCTGCCAATGATACTGGGTTGGCTTAGCACACGCTCTGCCCAGAATGTTGACACTTAAAGCAATATCAGGCCGGCTAGTACCAGCTAAGTACAAAAGGCTCCCAATGACAGACTGATATAAGTGTATATCAGGAAATAATTCCTCACAGGTATTTTTCAAAAAACCTGACACCATTGGAGTTTGTACCGGTTTGCAGTCAGACATTTGACACAATTCTAACAATTTTACAATCTTTTGTTTCTGACACAGCAGAATACCTTTTTCAGTTCTCTGTACTTCAATTCCAAGAAAGCTCTGTACTGGGCCTAGGTTTTTCACCTGAAACCTTTTCCCCAGCTCTTTCTCAAACACTTGCACTTGTTTTTGTGTAGCACTGACCAAGCACAGATCATCCACATATGCAAGGAGAATTTCCAAACTCTCCCCTTTCCCTCGAACATATACACAGGGATCAGCAAGGCAAGGATCTTGCAAGAACCCGCGTGCCACTAGGCGCGCTTTATATTTCACATGCCCATCAGCAGTGGGTTTCAACTTGTAGACCCATTTGCTGTCAATTGGCTTCACACCCTTGGGCAAATTACAAAGAGAATACACATCATGCTGAATAATGGAATCCATTTCATTCTGCATTGCATCCCACCAGGGTTCTGCCTGTTGCTCAGGCATTTTCACAACATCAGCAAAGCACTGAGGCTCACAGTTTACAGCGCACACACGAACTGCGAGAGACTCAGGGGAAAAACGTTTAGGTGGAATGCCTTTCGTTTTTCTTTGAGACCGTCTGGGGATGGGACGATCCTGCAAAGGTTCGTCCCTGTCCTCAGCACTGCGAGACCTTTTCACTGAGCCCTCGCGTTCTCTCTCCCCTGTGCACGACCTCCGCACATCACTTACAGCTCGTCTCCTCCACGCGCCTCTCTCCTCTTCTGTTTCAACCCTTGAGGAACTGGGAGCGGAGGCAGGGAGTGGAGCAGGGACTGAAGGCTGCAGTGGCTGAGAAGCTGGCAGACCAGCCACAGGGAGAAAAACTTCAGACACTGCCTGAACACGCGACCAATTAGCGTGTTCCTCAAAAGAGGCATTCCTAGACACCACACAGGAATTGCCACCAGCATAAAAACGATACCCCTTGCAGTTGGGCTCATAGCCAACAAAACGCATACGCTGGGCCTTAGGCTCCCCCTTCCTTCTTTGCCCCTTGGGGATGTGCACCCAAGCAAAACTCCCAAAGACTCTCAGATGTGCAATGGAAGGTTGTTTACCAAACAAACACTCATAGGGAGTAGTATTAACCACAGAACTCCACAGCCTGTTGTGTATGTAACAGGCAGTCAGAAGTGCCTCACCCCAAAAACTCAGAGGCAGATCTGCATCAAGCAGCAAACTATGCATTCGAGTCTGCAGAACTCCTGCATTCCGCTCAGCCACTCCATTCTGATGAGGAGAATAGCCGGCAGTCGCCCTGTGCACTATACCCTGTTTTTTGATCCATTGTTGCAAGTTCTCCGACAGGAATTCCATTCCTCTGTCGGTTTGAAGCTTTTGCAGGGAATAACCAAATTGCCTTTCAACCAAGGAACACCAGTTCTTGAGAACTTGACACACATCAGATTTTTGTTTCAACAGATAGCAGAAAATGAACCTGCTAAAATCGTCTGCGAGAATGACGAAATATCTAGCTCCCCCTAGGGAAGGTTTACTCATAGGACCCACAATATCACAGCGTACCAACTGAAATGGGGCGGTTGGTACACGAAAACTAACTCTCGGTGCTGGGAGTTGTTTAGATTTAGCTTGCTTGCAAATAGCACAGTCAAGAAAGACATTACAAGGCTTCAAAGTACACCCTTTACAACAACCAGCAAGCCTCTTTAACACAGGAAAGCTTGCATGCGCTGCGCGCCGGTGGAGGAGATGAAGGCACTCATCATGTTGTGGGACATTGCCATACACATTACACACAGTGTGTCGTGGCTCAAGAAAGAACAGCCTCCCTTCTCGTGTAGCCACAGCACATACCACCCCATCTTTGAGGATTTTACCTTGCTTCCCATAGAACTCAACCTTGAACCCTGACTCTGTTAGTTGCCCCACAGAAAGCAAACAGAAATCAAGAGAGGGAACAAACAAAACATTTTTCAAACCCATGTCAAGGGCAGGGACAAAAGCTACACCTTCGCCACAAACTTTAGCCTTTGTCCCATCAGCTAATGTCACAGAGGAAACACTGGCAGAATCCAAACAGTCAAATAAATCTTCAGAATTGACCAGGTGCTGGGAACAGCCGCTGTCTAGAAGCCAAACGGAATCACCTGCCTCCTCAGAGTCCGAAACAGTGTCCGCATCTCCCACGGCAACAGCAACTCTCAGCCGTCCTCTGGCCCGACCTCCTCTGCCTCCTCTGCCACGGCCCCTGGCACCGGCGCCTGTGAAGCTTTGCTCCCCTTGCTTCAGGAGCGGGCAATCACGCTTCAGATGAGAAGCAGACCCACAGCGAAAGCACCTTCGCACAGCATGGGCTCTCACCAGCCCCTCCCGCCTCGCCTCAGCAGCCGGAGAACTTTTTCTCCCAGCACAGGCCTCTGCAGCTGGAGCCGGCTGTGTGGGAGTCTCTGCATTCCTTGCGCGCTTTTCCTCTTCTTCCAGCAGACGAGCAGAAACCAAAGGAACGGTTAACTCCCTCTCTGGCATGGATTGAAGAGAGGACACCACCAGATTCCAGGAACTATCAAGAGAATTCAAGATGCAAAATACCTTGTCACTTTCAGGCAACACTTTGCCTCTCTCCCGAAGTGACGAAAACAGCTCCAACATCTCAGCCAAATGCTGCCTCACCGCGACACCGGGGGCCAGTTCCATCCCATATAAACGGGCGCACAGGGCGTACTTGGCGGCTGCTGATTGACTCAAAAACAACTCCCGCAGCCTCGCCCAGGCCTCACGAGGGGTGGCAAGATCCCTGATATGCGTGAGCTGGTCATCCTCCACAGCCAGAAAGAGGACAGACATGGCACGCCTCGTTGCCGCTGCTATCTCCGCAGCAGTCCCCTGCAGAGTCGGGGGAGCTGTGAAAGCACCCCACAGCCCCTCAGCTTGCAAATACTTTTCTCCATGCGAGCTGACCATGCCAAGTAATTAGTTGCATTTAGCTTAACGAGAGGCAGGCCCCCAGGCACCACATGAGCCATCGTAAAAACACCTCAAAAAACACCTCTCAAAACCATCCTCTGCGACCATGTTGAAAAACCCGCCAGAGGCATTACCATCAATAGGAAAAACATCACAGCCAACACGAGGCAGCAGGCTAACAGTCTTTATTGCGGGCATTAGATCAAGTAGCAGACTATTAAGTTACAGCGCAGCGAGCCATCTCCTCGCCCAGAGCAGAGAGGGACAGGAAACAAGAAAAAGGCACAGCCTGTTCAAAAGCCGTGTTTTTAAGTATACATATTCAATAACAAGGCGTTCCCTTAACCATAACAATGTTGCGGCTACAGGCAGCAGAAGACCTTGAATACGTTTAGGTTTCACACGGGAAGCATTCACAGAAAGCTAGACTAAACAACTACAAGCAACTTTGCGTTCTCACCCTCTAGTGGTGGGAAAATATGAAGCCAGGAGTAACAACAGGTCCCATCATGCTACTCAACCTGTGACAGGAAGCAGCTATTAACAAGTTTGTGTTCTACCAAAATACTAAACAAAAGCTTTGGTTTCAGTTAACATAGCCATGTATTTCTCTGTAAAATTAACATATTGTCCACATTCATAAACTATCTCTCATATGTGTGTGTGTGTGTGTCTTTATGAATTGCTCAGACCCAATAATACAGATTTTATTTGTAGAGGATCTATATCAACCCTCAAATAAGGGGGTCTATATCAATCCCCAAATAAGGGACATCCCTTATAATAAGGCAACTGTAATCCACACTCTACAATTATAGCAGTTTGATAGCCATAGCTCCATCCTGTAGAATTCTGGGATTTGCATTATGGTGAGGTGCTTGGAAGGATCCCAGACAGGAATCCCTAGCAGAAGCTTCAGCAACAGCCATGTCTCTGTCACAAAGAACACAATTACTTTCACTTCCTTCCCGTTCACTGACAGAGCATTTCCTTTCCAGTAAAGCACTTACTCAGCATGTGACAAAGAAGGGACAAGTTGGAGTAAAGAACATTCCTTTTTAATATTAAGACCAGGAATTTAATGACACTATGACAGTCTTTTTCAATTTTTGTTAATTTAAAATGTCAGTTTATTGCCTCTCAATCTGACAGAGCCTCCAAGGTCATGGGCAAGGCATATGTTATTATTGAAGCATACTTTTAATCCTGGGTTTAAAGTCCTTTCAGAACCAACAGATGAAGTTGAACATTCTAACCAGATCTCAAGGCCTGGCCTCTGAGTCTCCAGTTTTCATGGGTCATATCCAGACAGGAGACAAGGGGACAAATTTAAAAATTTTTGCAGCTCAGCTCCAGGCAAGAGGACAGAGCTTCACACGTCTCTGGCTCACCCATTAAAGCAGAAGCTTGCTACAATTCATGAGGTGTAGTTCATTCACTGCCACAACTGGAAAAGTCTCAGAGGGGGTCTATGGAGTTACTTAGTTATTTTCCTCCTGTTTTCCAAGCCACTTTACTGTCAGGGCTCACCTTCCACTCTGCTCTGCATCCACCTTCTAGCTAGAAGCCAGTAGCTAAGTTAATATTCCTCCTTATTCCATCTTCCTAAGTGGGTCAGAAGGAATAATCCTCACATTTCACCTTGACCAGGGTGAAGGGGACTTTAGGGAGCTTTAGCTTAGTTAGCTTGGAAACTTTCACGTTAGAGACCTTTCACGTATATTCACATATATTTAAAATAAACTTTCAAGGAATGCATGTCAAAGTACGCTTCCCTCTCAAGTGCTAAGTTAGACAGATAACGCTGAAGGTTAGCAGACATTCCTGTCTCGCTTGAAGAATTAGGGTCATGGTAGGCTTGAGAACTGGCACGGATGAGATAAGGAGAAGTGGAAGAAGAGAAGAACCTTGGAGCAGGAGGGGGTGTGGGGGAATGCCTTTGTGTGTCAGAAGTGTATAAAATCCTCCTGTGAACTACAATCGGGGCTTCTCAGCACTTCTGGAAACGATTCCAATTGGGAAGCCCAGCCGCTTCTTTTAATAAACTCTTTTTCCTTAAACTTCCTGGTCTCTATGCCTCTGTGTTCCCACTACAGGGAACATGGGGATGATGTTAGAATCATAGGCCTACATTCTGCCTCAGACAATGCCAGTTAATTCTAGCTCTGTGACTCTAACATCATCAACATTTTTCTCCTATATGGTTTTTAATATCTTTGCCTGATAAAGAAACCAGTGAAGTTTCGAACACTTGCATAATGTATTTCATGCTTTGGAGTTGGCCCAATAAAGGTACCACTGTTTGTGGAGTTGGGATTTTGTTGTACTTTCCTTCAAGGAGACAAAAAGAAAGTAAAGGGATGTCATGTTGAGGGATGTCATATCAAGGAGGGAGTGGGCTTGTTTTCCGCTGCTCCACAGACTAGGACAAGGAGCAATGGATTCAAGCTGCAGGAAATGAAATTCCACCTGAACCGCAGGAAGAACTTCCTGACAGTCAGAGCTGTCCAGCAGTGGAATCTGCTGCCTCAGAGTGTGGTGGAGTCTCCTTCTTTGGAGGTTTTTAAGCAGAGGCTGGATGGCCATCTGTTGGGAATGCTTTGATGTGTGTTCCTGCATAGCAGAGGGTTGGACTGGATGGCCCTCGTGGTCTCTTCCAACTCTATGATTTTATGACTCTATGATTCTAAAGGGAGAAGAGGGAGAGAAGCAAGGGAGCTGGTGCAGAAGAAAGGAAGGAAGGATATGAGTTTAGCCCTCTTAAAGGCTAAATACTTCTGAAAGGCCTCTGGGGATTGTGGAAGATGGGGAAGGTGTCAAGAATGATAGACGTTTCAGTCCGAAATATCTGTAAAAGCCTCAACTGACCTACAGCTGCACTAGCCCCTACATAACAATGGCCAGAAATGAAGACAAATTCATGTGGAATTTCTGAGTTAATAGTTACAACTGTGTGATTATGCTCTTCTTTGGACAGTGTTTTCATTACTTGTTCAGATCTTTGCCCTGAGGCCACAGGCTGAACCTCAAAGAAGCCACTGATTCTGAGAGATTGTTGATGCCACCAGAGTTCAGTCAATCCCTGTGATGCGTACTACCATGGTAATCCCTCATGCTCCTAGGTCTTTGTGACATCACAGAGCCTGCTCAGCCTAAGGCTGAAGAGGGCTTGATGCTTAGACTGAATGAGGGACACTGACCAAGATGGATGCCAAGTGGTGGAAGGAAGTGGTCCAGCAGAGGCAATCCTTCAGGAGACAGAAAGAAAAGCCAATTTCTCTTGTTTTGTGGACTTGTTAAGTGAGAGGAAAGTTTGCACTCAGAAGCTGGTGGAGATCCAGACCCTGCAGCTGGCTGATATCAGCTGATGGACCTAGTGGAAGCTGGTGGATATTGGTGGACAGAAACTGATAGAGTTTACATTTGAAAGCCAGCAGATGTTGCAAGGCTGAAACTGGTGGATGTTTGTGGGTATAAGCCAGTGAAAGTTCCCCTTTAGATGCCAGCTGATGGAAGCTAGAAGTTATCTGTGGAATTAAACTGGGGCATGTCTCTATGTGGAAAGAGAGTGGCTGGTATCTGGCTTAACTTTCCTTTGGAAATGTCTGTGACACTGTAGGTTTATTTCCAGTCTCTTAAGAGACTTCTAGCCTTGCAAGACTGGAAATTCCCTCCCAGTATTTTTACTAGGGTTCTTGCCAGCCTTCCAAAGCTGACTTCCACGCATGGAACGACTGGCAATCTCCCCAACTCTCTCAAGTATGCTGCCACCACCCCCCTGAATTATGAATTACTTAGACAGAACAGGAGGGACTCTGCCTAATCCCTAAGCGTAAGGAACTTCTACCTCCCCCTCCCCCGAGTGAGAGGTCCTATGTAGCGTGTGCCAACCCTGGCGTGGAAATGGAGAGAAACAGAGGTTTATAAAAGTGTTTTAATCAAGGCATGCAAATAAACAATATCACACTTGGGAGACCCCCTCTCCCAGGTACACTTAGTTACAAGAATTTACAAAACAGATATAACAGCACAGAAACATTCTTAAGATCAGCCAATTCCCAAAATAACAACATTAGCCTAACGTGCCTAACTACTTATTTCTAGTTACTCACAATTAGGTTATAGGCGTAGATGGTCTAAAGGAGGAGAGAGGGGGGTCCAGGAGACAGGGCATGCTGCCAGCTCCACTGGCCCCGCTCTCCTCTCTCTGTGTGTCTCTCTGTGTCTCTGTCTCTCTCTGGCCACATGGCCTCTCAGAAGTTTTATTTTCCTCCTTGGAAGGATCTGGAAGCCTCTCCAAGATGTCCGCCTCTTTCCTTTTTGGTCAGTTCTCACCTTGTGACCTGTGATGCTGACCCTTTCTTTTCGGTTGGTCAACTCTCACCCTGTGACCCTTGATGTAATCCTAACATCTCATTAACCCTTGGTTTACCTGAAGAGGGAAGTATCTCCCTTTGATAAGCCTAGATAATGGGAAGCCCCATTATCACAATGTCACTTAGGGTGTGTTTGTGTGAGAGAATGAGGTGGATAAGTACTATAGAAAACACACACCACTCCTCAGTTGAAGGTATCACATGTATGTTTGACCCTGAGGTACTTCCTCAGCTTTGACTGTGCTACACTCCCTAGTATTATTTCCCAAGACAAATCAGAATGAGCTGGTGAAGTTGAAGGGAATTCCTCAAGCCGATGACTCATTCAGGCACCGCTGTCTCTTCGTCCTGAGAAGAAGTGAGTCTTAAAGGGAGGGCAAGTTGCCTCACTGGCAGGTGTTGCCCACTCTGTTGTTGCTTGAGAGGGGAACAAAGCACTGCTCCTTCTTCGCACCACCAACAAAACCCCCCTTCATTAAGGAAGAGGCAAAAAACAGTAACTGCTGCATGCTTCCTGTCTCTGTTTGTTCCCTGCAGCCGACCACTGTCAAAGCAACTACCCTGCCATCCAGAAGGGAGAAAGAAGAGGGCACTGGTAGCAACAGGAGCAGCAGAGCCTGTGGCAGGAGGGGTGAAGGTGGCAATAGCTGCCACACTCAAGCCACCTTTGTGCAAGTCTGGCTCTGGGGCTTGAAAAACAGGTTGTGTGAGAGGGATAGACAGTAGCAGAGCTTGGAGTGTGTGGAGGGGGGTGGGGCCACGGTGTGGGGGCGGGGCCACACTGCATGGGGGCAAGGCTACAATACGCAGGGGCATGACTACAGGCCAGGACACCCCAAAAATATTGCCACCGGGGCAAACCGCCCCCCACCCCCACATCCCTACGCAACTGGAGACAGAGGTGTGTAGGAAAAGTGATCTTCTAGATAACTTTGCCCCTCTCATAGATCATCCTCTTTACTGCAAATACTTTCATTCACAGTCCCTTTCAGGCATCCATCCTCTTTCTCCGTGGTACCTTTTTGATCCAATTGTGATGAAAACAATGACTTAAAATGAGACGGTGAATAATTCCTCTTCACTGTAATTACTCTCCTTATATATTTTGTTAAAGTTGTTGGTATTAATTTTAGATTGTTTCACAGTCTTTGAAAAATGTTGAAAAACAGTATATACAGTGGGCCTTCTGTACATACAGTGGTTCTGTTGCAGAAGCCCCCCACATAAAAGAAAAAACATCCTGTAATACCCAATGGTGGCAACATACATGCAGATGCTTCAGTAGGTCTGCACACACATCACCATCTTTTTAGGTATACAACATGATGCACTTGAGTTTGTTTAAAATTGCAGATCCAGAAACCATAGGTAAGGAAGATCCATTGTACATGAATAAAATAATAATTACATTTTTTCTCCTTCTTCAGACACTCTGATAAATGGAACTGAATCCCATTATGACTACTGAAGTAATATACAACTACCAGTCTATTTTAATTCTGTGTGTGGAAAAGAAGATGAAGGGAAAGGACACATTTTTGTCTTTTGACACCAAAATGTATTGGCCCTAATTAGGAAGAAAAAATTACAAAAAAAACAAAAAAAAGCTCACCACCAAATTCCAAGAATTTCAGGAAAAATCTTTGCAGGACAGTGAGGAAAGAAAAAAGGAGAGGAGCTTCAACAGAATGCATGGAAACCCTGTTGATTTTATAGGGAACAAGATTTATGACTGGAATTCATAGAAGATTATGACATTAAGTACTAGCTGACACTATTTATCTTATTTTCCCTTAGCCCTCCTTTACAGGAAATTTGACTTTGGATCCTGTCACAGCTCATCCCCACCTTATCCTGTCCAAGGATCATAGAAGATTGAGGGTGGAAAAGAAAAACGAAGATTTGACCAAGAATCCAGAGGGATTCCATCAGTTATCATGTTGGGGACTGAGGGGTTTCTGGGATGTCATTGTGAGACCTAAGGAAGAACTGGCCATGGCAGCTGCCAGGCAGAGAAAGGGTGTGGTTGCTTTGGGGGCTGAAGAGGGGATTTGTGTTCTAGGGAAATGGATGTATAGATACTTGGCTCTCAACTATCCTGACTTTAGCCTAGTGTGTGAGGTGATCACTCAAGAGGATCAGAATACTCCTAAACTATATCAGTGGCCAGGTAGTCTTCTTTGATGCTGTGAGTAGAGCTGTTCTTCACCTTCTCAGAAGCTGAATTCTTTGGGGAATATGTGTGCCCTTTCTTTAGGTTGAATGAGAAGGACCATCTTAGGCTATCTGATAGCTCTGCTATCATTAGACTCAAAACTTAATTTAAGACACAAATGATTCACCAAGAACACATTATATATTTTAGCAGACAAGGAGCACAGGAGAAAATTCTTTAAGTACTTCATCTCCAAAATATATTTATTTGCATTATATTTTTTTAAAAAAGAGTTTTTTTTACCATTGCTAATTTTGAAGTGCTAACTATATATAGCTAAAACACAAATAGCAGACTTGCTGGTTGTAGATCTCTGGCAGCATATTTGCTCTTGTTTACTAAGTGGGCAGAGATGGCTCCTTCTTACTGGCTTCTTCCTTGGGTTCACAACAGCAACCGTGGGGCTCTTGGGTGTAATTCTGACCTCTGGTCAGGGATAAACTGTTGGGATTCAAGCCCTGGAACACTTGGGGGACCAGGAAAAGCTCCTACCCATGACACAAGTCTCCTTCTTCTTCCCCAGGTTCTCAAGGGCACCTGGACTACTGCTATATCATGCAACTGTGGTGACAGTGTTCCAAAAAGAGGTATTTGGTACCGTTTTCCTCAGCGCCTCTCAAAGTTTATGCCCCTGTATGTCACCCAACATTACTGTAGCCTGTGTGGTGCTAACTATACAAATCTGATAGGGTAACTGTATAAATGGATCATAGAACTCAAAGCAAGCCCTCACTCAGATCCCTAATCGAACAAGAAATACCTTTGGAAAGTACCTTGTTTACCTGGCAAAGTTACTACGTGTCATGGGCCAGGGCCAGGACTCTGACCCAGAATCTGAGGCAGAGGAAAGCCCTGCAGCTCTCCCTGTTGAAGGGCATCCTCAGGAGCACAGTACCAGGATCCACCAACAGCTGACATATCAGAGGATCAGCTGAACAAGCATCACAGCCTCCAGATCCATGGACCAATGAGTGAAAAACAGAGCAGAACAGAGAGGATCAATGAGACTGCTGGCCAAAAAGCTCTTAATTACTGATAGCTGGTGCAGCCACTTAAGAGGTAGCTATGACCACGTTTGTTTCTGGAAACAATTTCCTGCTTCCTAGTTCATGCACCTGTGGACTGCTTGACAACCCCATCTGGTTCTTGGACCCTTGCACTGGCTGACGATCCCCACTTTATATCAGAACCCAGACTGACCTGACCACGCTTGTGCAAAATGAACTCTCACAGGCAAGAGCACTTCTTCAGCTCTGCTGATTTAAGACCCTTGCCTTGCTGTAGTCATCTTAAGAGCACAGAGCTAATTGCCACCTCCCTCACCAGAGCTGCAAGTGAGCTGTAGCCGAGCCAGGACACTATGAGAACAAAATGAGGTGCCCCAGAAGCTCAGTGGAAGAACTGCTAGCCAAGAGGACTACTTCTTGTAGACTCTCCAAGAAGGGGGCAGTGCATTAGAGAGGTACTCTAGCTCTTAAGGAAAAAAAAGGCTTTCTGCTAGGAGCTATCAAAGGTCCCGCAACCTCAGCAATATGTTATCTGATTATGGGTGCTTTCACACTACAGGATTATAGCACCATAGTTCCTTTTCAATTGCCTTGGCAATGTCCCATGGAATCCTGGGACTTGCAGTTTAGGGAGGGGTATTTAGCATTCTGAGCCAGGGAGCTCCAGTGGCTCACTAAACTCCAAACCACAACACTCCTTAGGAATCAGCCATGGCAATTAACTGCTATATAACTGCAATGTGAAAGGATTCCAAAACATCCACAAGTCATTCTCTTTGGGGTTCTGCTCTCAGAACAGGAGAGAAGAGAAACACCCTGATTAAATGAAACCTTTACCTTCCTTTTGTATTAGTTTTGCTTCCCAAATGATAAGCACTGAAGTTATTATCAGAAGGAAAGATGAACATTAGCAACCATAAATGTAGTTTTAAGAAATAAATTGCAGAAGAAACTCTGGGAGAAGGGAAGGGAAAACCAGATTCCATTTTAGTTAGTAACTTTTAGAAAGTGTGAACAAATGCCTGTGGAATGGTCACAGAACTGTCAAATATGGTCCCAAGCAACAAATACTATTGATTAATTGTCATAATCTGGGATTTAAACTACTGATTATAGAGCTATGATTCCACTTTGACTGCCGTACTACCATCCTATGGAATAGTTTGGTGAGGGACTGGAGCGCTCTGACTAAGAATTCTAAATGCCCCTCCCTATACTACCAATTCCAGGATTCCCTGAGACAGAAACATTACAGTTAACATGTAATAATAGGATGTCATTCTGTAGTGTGAAAGTTCTAGTGTGAATAAAATCAGCAGAAGCTATGGGCAAATTTGACTGCATTAAGGAGAGACTATGAAATGGGTCTTTCCAAGCACCCAAAACAGGGGGAGGATGATCTTACCAGAGAATGAAGCTGCAGGGAAAGAAAATAGCAGAGCTGCTGAATCGGCATCAAAAAAAGCCACCTGTCCCCCTTCATAATTCAGAGTCACTCGAATCCTCTTGAGTTCCCTGCTCAGGGACAGATCAGGGAAGTCAGGGGATTGGCAAATTTTGTACCCATTTTCATGCTTTGCTATGGCCCAGAATCCCATTTTAGGATTAAGAGCAAACCTGCCCTTTCTCTCCACAGACTTTTTGGCCACCCCAATACCCCAGTCTCCCTCATTTTCCACAACAACTTCCCAGAAATGTCTCCCTGACACAAATCCTTCACGTCCCAGCACAACTGCATATTCATTGAATCTCTCAGGATTTGAGGGCAGAATCTGGTCATGTTCTCCCCTTCTCACACTTTTAGAGTCCTGTGACAGGATGAGAAATGGATTAGCTGTGTCTGGGTCCAGTGTCACATTCGCTGTCAAAGGAGAAGAAAGAGAAGATCAGAGGCTGGGAAACATAATCATGTCCTGAGCAAAACATACCCTAAGAACCACAAGATGCCTCCAAAAGAACCAAAACAGGATGGTTTTGGATGAGGCAGTGAATTATCTCTGCTTACACTTTCCTTCCCCAATGCACACACATACCTTCCCTCCGTGCCCACATTTTCCTGGCCCCTGCTAAATGTTTCTAACTTTATTTCTGTATTTCTTTGCATTTTAGTGCAAAGCAATGCTCTGTCAGAGTCTAACTTTATTGTCTTTATTTCTACCTAATTTCTCTAAATCCAGAGGCATCTTTAGAAAATTAAAATTGGGGCTAAGGCGAATAGAGGCTCATCTGTGTTTTGCACTTTATCCAGCCAACTGCCAAAAAAACTTAGAGAGAGAGCAATTGACCCAGCAACCATCATAGCAGAGTAGAATGTATAGATGTTAAGAAAGGTATTAGGGCTGTCAGAGGAAGGAGAGATGTGTTTATCTATATAGGATGGAAGAGAGCCACCACGGTGTGGTTTAGTGATTTGAGCACTGAACTACAACTCTGGAAACCAGGGTTTGAATCTCAACTTGGCCATGGAAACCCACTGGGCAAGTCACACTCTCTCAGCCTCAGAGTAAGGCAAAGCCAAAACCCCCTCTGAACAAATCTTGCTGAGAATACAGTGATAGGGTCACAAGTCAGAAACTACTTGAAGGAACACAAGAACAAATATAGAATAGACAAAAGGGGTGCATATTTGTCCACGTGAAGTGATGTATGACAGCAAGTGAGTGAATGTGTGTGAGAAACAGGGAGGAAAAGAATGGGAAATGAGCCTCAAAGAAGGGATCTTCAGATTCCTGGACTATTTTTATTTTTTATTTTTTAGCTTTGCCAGTTTGCCTTCTGTGAAACTGATATTGTGTTGGAGCAGAAAACTGCATTCAAAGGGCTTATGATCACTTTCATGTCTGGATATTTTTTTACACTTTTTAACAATTAAAAATTATACTACATGAAACATACACTACTATGCAATATAACTTGAAAACACCTACCACCAGGATGTACAATTCCATGGCTTGGGAGGCTAAACCGGTCCCTTTCCTAATGTTCTCCTGCCAGTCAGCAAAGGCATTTTTAGGCCATTTCCGCACTAGACTGTTACAGCGCTATGATTCCACTTTCAACATCCTATGGAATCCTGGGGTTTGCAGAAAGGCCCCTGCCTAAACTGCAAACCCCAGGATTCCATAGGATGTTGAAAACGGAATAATAGCACTGTAACAGTCTAGTGCGGAAATAGCTTTATTCAGCCAGACTTTCGCCATTACAAAAAGTTCTCTTCTTCATAAAATCTCCCTCTATATATAACAATGATGCAAATGTTTGAAGAAGAGTCAGAGCTAGTGTCCAGTGGGCCCTCTGTATATGTTGGAATTCCATTCCATGAACCCCCATGTAAAAAAAAAATCCTGAATACTCACCTTCAATAATACTAAATGGCAGCCACATGCATATGAACACTTCAGTGCATCCATGTGCGCATTGCTGCCATTTTAGGTATAGGATGCAACACAGTTCACTCAAATTCACATATCTGGAGACTGAAAGTATCTCCCCTTCATGTCTGTTTAGTATATCCTGATTTCTAACACCTCATTATAGCTTGCATTGGTGGCCACAGCCATATCTTCTTGCAATAAATTCTACAACATAATGAACTACCGTCTCCCATAAGTCAGATCTACTTGATGAAATTCACTTTGCAATTTCTATCCTGAGACTGCAAGCACAATGGCTACAACATCTGGCCTAATTACAGGATTGTTCTGTTTGATTCTCCCATTCCCCTTTCTGCATGCCACCCAGCTGGATGATGAGTTCTAGAAACTCTGGAAATTTGAAAATTATTTTGTAGCAAACACTGCCCAATTGTGAAACAGGGATGGATGGACCTTCATGGTTGGCTATCTTTATATTTGTTGTCAGCAACTCAAAGTCATTTGACCAGCCACTGAAAACAATACTGGACTAGCTGTACCTTTGGCTTTTTCTGTCTAAGGGTCAAAGTTATGAACTATATAGAATGTAGATACAGCATTTCTGTTTCCCCAAAATTTACAGTTAGTCTATTATTTATTGTTTTAGAATTCCAAGAAACTTGAATACACATTGACAACTTTCTGACAAACCCAGAAAGAAATGAATTCAAAAACGTGTATATTTAGCCCTCCATTATTTCCTAGACATTACCTTTCTGTAGCTGATATCCACTTGCTAGAGTGTCTGCAGAAGGAAATGGAACAAAAACTGAGCATCGCACCATTTGGCTTACATAACAAAAACATCAGCTCATAACTTAATAGCATTATTATTTTCCATTCACTGAAGCGAAAACCAAGCATAAAAAGCATTAAGGTTTGACAAGGTGACATGTGAAAGAAACTCACGGACTGAAGAGGCAGTGCACCTCTCCTCAAAATGGTGGGAGGAGGCACCCCCCGACTTAGTCCATGACCTTTCTTTGATTTAAAAAGTTAGACTGATCCTAAACATGGCTATACAGAAGTAAACCTTCCTAAATTCCATAGTATCCTAAGGATTGCACTTAAAACATCGATCCAATAAATGTTAGCAATTAATCTTAACAGCAACCATAGTTCACCAGCTTGTTCTTTTGTTTTCTAAAACATTACAGTCTTTTGGTTAATTTTAGCTAGAATGGGCTTTACAAATATCCAAAGCCAAAATGTGGTCACTATGATTCTGTACTTATCCTGTGTCTTGTACCTTAGTTGTTACCATGCCATACACCCCCATTCCATGATACAGTATGATTGACAATGAACATTATTTAATTGACACAAAATAACAATCATATATTTATGGCTGAAAAGCCATGCTGGCAAAGAGGACTGGCGGTACATGGGCAGAATTAAGTCAGAGGGGACCTCAAGGCATGGCCACATCGTAAGATCACCGAGGATCAGTCTGAAGATTCCCTCCTTTCCTTCTGTTACCCTCGTGTGGTTGTGAGGCTGCTTGAATCTTGCATGGTTTGTGATTTTCCCTCAATAAAACATTCTTTTAACTTCCAACTGGTGTCTCTGCATTAGTACTGGTATACACAGGTGAAAAGGTCCCATGGTTAACCCCCCCAACCTCGCAGGCCTCCTTTGAGCTACAATTCCCCACCTTTCCATACAGACATTGGCATTGTGGGTGGACCCCTGAGTCATCCACCTTTTGGGGTAACAATGTGGGGACATAGAGATTAAATAAATGAGAAATCTGTCATTGCACTCAGTAGGATGTAGACTGCAGTCTCAACCGACTGTGTGTTGAAAATAGGAAAGACTACAGACTGAGGAAGGGAGAAACTTACTGTGTGCATCTGGGGAAAAGGTGGAAGCAGTTATTTCCATATGCATCATCCATACATGTGTTCAGCAATATTGTTAATTAATACTGCTCTTAAATTCTCACTCCTCTCAAATTAAACTCCAACTATGTTCAAGTAAATGTGTGAGTGTGGCAATGTAACATGATTAGCTTCAGGGATAGTAAGAAGAGTAAGCCAATAATCCTCAGGCAAACCTCTAGGCCCCTGACTTGAGGAACAAGTGGTCTTCTTAACATCTTTGACTTCCATTTCCCGGCAGCCTTAGGCAGACTGGCCAATGGTGAGTAGTAGTAGTTCTTATGCAAGTAGTTGTTCATCAACATTTTCACATGTTGGAACATGTCCAGAGGAGGGTGACCAACATGGGAAAAAGTGTGGAAACCATGCCTTATGAGGAATGGCTTAGGGTGTTGGACATGTTTAGCTTGGAGGAGAGAAGATTAAGAGGTGTCATGATATAGCCATGTCTAAATATTTGAAGAAGTGTCATATGGAGGATGGAGAAAACTTTTTTTCTGCTTCTCCAGAGACTAGGATATAGAGCGATGGCTTCATCTCAGAAAAAGCGATTCCACCTAAATATTAGGGAGAACTTCCTGACAGTCAGAGCAGTTTGACAGTAGAACATACTGCCTTGGAGTGTGGTAGAGATTCTTTCTTTGGAGGTTTTTAAATGAAGGCAGGATGGCCATCTGTTGGGAGGGCTTTGATTGTCTATTACTGCATGGCAAGAGGTTGGACTCAATGGCCTTTGTGGTCTCTTCCAGCTCTACTATTTTAGGCCAAAGATTCTGAACCACTGCTCTTGCTCCAAGCTAGGGAATTCTTCATACTGACCAAAAAGCTATTGTGATAAGTGAGAGGTTGTAGCTCAGTGAAAGAGCACCTGCTTTACATGTAGAAAATCCTTGGTTCAATCCCTGTATTTATTTATTCATTTATATCCCACCTTTCTTCCAACAATGAGATTCAAGATGACTAACAACATATTTAAAACAATACAAATTTTAAAAAATACAAAAACATGAATTAAATTATAAATATCAGATTTTAAAAACAATTACACCATTTACAAAGTTAAAACATGAAACATTAAGAATATTAAAATTCATTAAAAGCTATATACAAGCCTTAAAAACAGCAATGCACAGCATTAAAAGCCCAACCCCAGTCAATCTGTAAAAGACTGATAGCACAATAATGTTTTCACCTGCTGAGAGAAAGAGAGCAAGAATAGGACCATCCTGGCCTCTCTAGAGAGGGAATTCCAAAGTCTGAGAGCAGCTACCAAGAAGACCCTGTCTCCCTTGTTCCCACCAAATGAACTGGGAAAGGTGGTAAGATAGAGAGAAGGGCCCCTCCAGACAATCTAAAAGCTCTAATGAGCCTATAAGACTGGAAAGACTTCCAGTCAGTATCAACAATACTAGGCTAGGTGGATCAATGGTCTGCTTTGTATAACACTAATTCAACTGTTAGTATCGTATGTTTTAATCACAGACAGTCATGTAAGAAGAAGTGCTGAGGTCAGGAAAAAAATGATTTTCTCAGCTGGTGTCCAACCATTTTGGTGCCACATGATAACATCTCAAGGGAGACAGCTTTAGCCATGACCATTCTAAGACAAATCTCTTCCAGTCATCCCTCATTACCTTTCAACTGCTTCATAACAGCCTCCAGAAACAGACTACTATCTCCAAAGTCCCAGATCCTCCACTTCAGAGCAGGTGTAAATGTCTCAGGATTCTCAAATGCCTCTTTCTCCTCATACCTGGAGAGAAGATATGTTAAGTACGCATCCATCCAGACCAGAATTCCTGAGTAGAAGCAAAAGGAAAGGGGAAGGATGAAAAAAATTAAAGTAACAACAAGTGAGACAGGCCAGTGAAGAAACATTTGGATATGCTTTGAGTCTGCGAGGCATTTTTCTCTCTGTTTGGAGCAACTGGTTGCAGCTGGGAGTTGCTTCCTTATTAGCACTCTGCACATGCTCTGAGGTGCATACCTCACATTATTCTGACAACCGTACCATGGGGTTTTCTGGGGCTGAGAGTATGTGACATGCCCGAGGTTACCCAGTGGGTTCCCATGGCTGAGCAGAGGATCAAATTCTGATCTCCAGGGTCATAACCCAATGTTCAAACCACTACACCATGCTGGCTTTCTCTACAGAAGATAAATATCTTCTAGGATGCTCCTGGAGAGACACAAATGGCAATGAGGTTGCTGCTGCCAGGCAACTGTGACAATAGCTAGTGGTCAGTAACAGCAGGCTTGAAATTCACCTTGATCTGTCCCTCAGATGCAGGTTGCCCAGCCACTGCACCTATTCTTTTCCCACAGCAGCTGCCCCTGAGCATAGGAAGAAATCCCATAGCCTATGAGATACCCAGCACCCAACCCCTACATGGTTTGGTTGTAGGTTACCTATGAGGTTGCCTCCTTCCATATAATCCACCTTGTACACTCAGGTCCTCTGGGGGCCATTAACTTCAACCAGCTAGGACCAGACTCGCAATGGTCACTCAGAGGACTTTTCTTCTACCACCCCTAGACTGTGGAATGGCCTGCCAGAAGAGATTCAACAGCTGAATACGCTGCCCAAATTAAAAACAGCATTAAAGACCAGTGTCTTCTGGCAGGACTATCCAGATGATTTTAAATTGTGAATGTTAACTATGAATTTGAACTATGTATTGACTGTTTTAATATGTATGTGCATTAGTTGTTCTTTTAAATTGATATTATGCATTTTAACTGTTGTTTAACTATTCTGTTTTTAACTGATGTCATATATTCTGTGTTCATCTGTTGTTGTTCTCTGGAGAGAGGTAAGTATGAAATATTATGTTGTTGTTGTGCACCTTTACAATGGTGTGATTCAGTCCCTTCCACTATTGTAAACTTATCCAGACCGAGAACCTTACTTACCTCTGCAAGAGACTTCCAATATTCTGGAAGAGGCAGAGAGAAAAAGGGAAGTGAGTACTTGCCATGTGTCCCCTTCCAGCAACACAACCCCTCAGACCCAGGATATAGATGCCCCCTGATATCTAGGTGGTAGTGATCTTCCTGGCACACAATCACCGTATTGGCAAAAAGTTGTCATTCTTTTTTCCATCAAGAAATACATGATGAAATAATAAAGTCAATAACCAACTCAAAAGTGCAGGAAAGTTTTTTTTAAAAAAAACAACTTCAACGGTTCAAGATGATAAGGACAAAAGAAAACTAAAGAGCAATGCCATTTCCGCACTACACTCTTATGGCGCGATTATTCCACTTTCAACATCCTATGGAATCCTGGGGTTTGCAGTTTAGGGAGGGGCCAGGTGGTCAAACCTTAAATAACTTATAATATTTTGCTCTCCATAAAAATATATCCTATCTAAATTATACAAGTTAGAAATAAAGTAAACGTTAAAAGAACAAACATTCAAATTTCTTTACTCTTATGTCATTTTATATAAAAAATAAACTTAAATTTTAAATATCCCAAAAGATTTTGCTCTCCATAAAAATATATCCTGGCTGATTTGGTGATCTTCTCTGCCACGACAAAACTTGCTTTCACAGCAGCTTCACTTTGTGGTTTTGCACGGGTAAAAAATGTCTGCTGAAGTGTCAGATTCTTCTTTAACTCTTCTGCTTTCTGGATCTTCTGCTCTGCATTCAGGTCTTTCAGGTTATCCTGATGTTTTGTCTCATAGTGCCATCTTAGATTAAATTCTTTAATTACAGCCACATTAGCTCCACAAATGAGACACACGAGTTTACCAGCAATGTCAGTAAACATATACTCAGCCTCCCATCGGTTTTTAAAGGCTCTGTTTTCAGAATCAACTTTTCTCTTCGGTATCGTGAGGGCTAGCTTCGCACTAACTTGCAGCATCATAAGCTAGACTTGATTAACGCGGGAAGTGTTCGGCAAGGCAGCTGAAGCGCTGCATTATGGGATCTGTAGTTTATTGTGTTACCAGCGCTTCATATCGCCAGGCCATTAATAACAATAATATATAAAATGATCTCGCGGGCCGGATATAATTACACGCCGGGCTGGACGTGGCCCACGGTCCTTGAGTTTGACACATAAGTTCTAAACTAAGCACATACAGACAGCTGTTGAGGCCAGGTATCAGCCCCCGGCATCCAAGGGCAGCTGTTGGGGCCTGAGGTGTGGTTGGGGAGACTGCAGAGGGCACTTTGCCGGAGGTGTGTACATATAATCCTGGACCTGAAACCCTCCACAATACATACTCTCCAGCCTAATATCTTGTCCTGTAGCACTTTCCTCCTAATGACTCACCATTTGGCTGTCCCCTACACTCCACCATAAAGATTTTAAGATCAAGGCAAGGAAACCATAGCATAATCCCACCCATCAAACAGGATGTTGTTGTATGCCTTCACATCATTTTCTTACAGAGACCCAGAGGTGAACCTTTCACAGTGTTTTCTTGGCAAGATTTTGTTCTGAGGGGGTTTTGCCTTTGCCTTCCTCTGAGGCTGAAAGGCTGTGACTTGCCCAAGATCATCAGCGGGTTTCTGCAAAAGTGGAAATACCAAAATGTGTGTGTGTCTGTGGGAAGGGGGCCAAGGCATGGTGGGGAGAATGGGCACCGAGATCCAAACCAGGGCCATTTCCGCACTAGAGTGTTAAAGCCAGCTGGCCCCTCCTGAAACTGCAAACTCCAGGATTCCATAGGATGTTGAAAGTGGAATCATAGCGCTATAACACTCTAGTGCAGAAATGGCCCAGGTCAGGGACAGGAGCGGGAAAGGGAGACAGGCCCGCATGGTGGCCCTATACTTCTTCATTGGGAGACGGTCTGTAGTGCTAAGAAATCAGACTATAAGTCATAGTTAGCCAGGCAGCTGCTAATAGAGGAGGACCAAAGGGTCACATGGCCTGATCAGAGGGAAGTTTCTTCCAGAAAAGAAGCACTTGAGGTGAGGTGGTAGGGTTGGAGAAACTCACAAATAATCAAATCTGTGAAAGTTAAACCCACAAATGTGGAAGACCAACTGTATTTCAAACAAGAGGATTGTCCAAAATGGCAGACCTGAAATACACTGCATAAGAAGAGCACAACACTTTGCTGAATCAGACCAAAGGTACAGCTAGTCCAATGCTACTCTCTTACCTGAATGAGTTCACCTGGCAGCTGCTGACACTTTTCCTCCATCTCCTGGATGAGAGTTTCGAGAGAGGAGAGTTCTTCTGAAAGCCTAGATAGGTGTTCATCCCTTTCCTTTGCAATCTCATTTTCTACCTCTTCCATTTGGGCCAGGAAACATTTCTCTTGTTCTTCCAGCAACTGGTGTAGCTGCCTAAACTGAGCAACTGTCTTTTCCTTCTTTGCTTCTGTGTCCTTCTGCAACAGGCAGGTGGAAACCAGAGTCAAGGAAACCAAAATGAGATATTCAGTCATGCCTTTTAATCTGAAGGCTTTTTATTACTTTATTTCAACAAAAATAGCAATACAAAATTATAAACACACTACCACATGACAAACCCTCCCTGCAAAAAAAACACACCATTGGGCATAATTAGCTTCCCACCACAGTCTGGAAACTTTTCATGTCAAAAGACAGATGATGAGAATTGCTTAGGAAGAACACTAATCTTTACAAAGATCTAATCAGTATTCAGGAGATAAAAAGCCTCTTTGAGAACTACAGAGGCTCACTATTAAAATGGCCTTTGTCCAACTTTTGCAATGGCAACGGTTACATGACACAGTAAGCCACGGATTGGTGAACTGATCCATTCTAAGAAACTGTCCAGTTGATCCCACCTGGAGCTCCATGGTTTATTAAGTGCAGGAGTTAGAATCAGATGGCCCACAGCCTACATGAGGCTACAAGGCCAACTTTTTTCTGGTCCCCAAAGCAAATACCTCCAGAAGCCACTAAGGTTACAGATTCTTCTCTAAGACCAGGCACACTCCCTCTCCTCATGGACACCTTGTTTTAGCAAAAAAATTATGCTTCTTTGGAAGATGGAAGAGACACATCCAGTTTTGTCACAAGGAGCTGGTGCAACTGGTGAGAAATGGACCCTGGATTCTCCAAAGCTCGTTCAATATGTCATCTGACCAGGGGCAAGCTCCCACTCTGATCTGTTCCCTCCTTCTCTCAACGAGTCTGGCAAAAAATCCTCAGTTTGCTTTAAGGTATCTTTTGCAGGGTGGCAAGCCAGAACAGTCAAGAGACTTGGAGGTTTGTTCAGCCAGTTTCACTCGGATATGTCCCAGCTCGCAACTTCGAACCAATCAAATATTCCATGGATACCAGACATGACCACAGCCCATGCAATGCTATTCAAAGTGGCAGCCCATGGTGCTGGTCCCTGAGGAACAAGGTAGTGATCTCTGGACCATTTCCAGTCCCTAAGCCATTGGCAGCCAGTCCTTGGTGAGTTTCCAGGAGAAGGGAGAAAGAAAGAAAGAAAGAAAGAAAGAAAGAAAGAAAGAAAGAAAGAAAGAAAGAAAGAAAGAAACAAACAAACACACACACACACACACACACACCTGTAGCCAGCGGGCACAAATATAGTGCTGACTGGGAGCATACTGGGGGGGGAATTGTCCCAAAATTGGGGGCTGCAGTTAGGGGTCCCAAGGGCTGCATGCATGGACCACATTTTGCTCACCCCTGCTGTGGAGGAACAGAAAGTCTCCAGAGCATCAGGAGCATATGTGACATTGGGTCATCTCAAATAATAGACAGTCTCGGGGATAAGCTAGACATGACGCAGCATGCAACTCTCCCCCTTGCTTCTCACATGCAGTGGCAGGAAGGAAGGGGATGCTTATTAATGAGTCAGCATCTCTTCCAGTCTGCAGCCCTCATTTGAACTGGGGCCCTTCTGCTACTTTCAATTCCTAACCCGTTTCATACCCCTTCGGAAATCCACTCATACTTTTTTCCTGATACATCTCGCTTGAACATTTTGTCTCTTCCATATTTAATATTCAGCTTTCCTACATACCAGTTCATTTACTTGTTTCCTCTTCATGACTATGAAACTTACAAAAAGCTCTTGGCTTTTCTTTTCCAGGCCTGTCTTAAATGTCAGGATTTGTTCTCTCTCCTTCCTCAAAATCTCCAGGTAGTGACAGATCTGATCCTGAGGAGAATATGGTTCAGGTTAGAAGCTTACTCTAAACCGGGGATGGTCCACTGTGGGAAGCTAGCATTAGCCCCTCAGGAGATGTTGGAGGGCCACATACCCCCAACACACATCCCCATAATCAACCAATCAACCAATACATTCCCACAATATCATTTTTGCCATGTATTCAGGACCCAGGAGAGGTCTTTTTAGCAACAGGAAATGACAATTCACTTCCTGTTTTAGAAAAAGGCCTCTCCTAGGCCTAAAATGGGCCAGAAGCTGTCAGAAGAGTAGCAAATATATTGCCATGTCCTCTTGAGGGCATTTGTAGCGGGGTAAAAAAATAATTAAAAATTATTTTGATTCTAGGAGCCCTGAGGACTGTATGCCATGGGCTACACTTTGCCCATCCTCATTCTAAATGAATGCAGTTCAGGTTCAGAGGTTTACTATTAAAGATTTACTATAAATATATAAAGATCTTCTGTAAAAAGCAGATTGAAACAGAAAATCACATGCACTGAGACAAACTGACAACACACATGCTCCTTGCCCCTCTAATGCTTCCCCTATGCCTTTTCATGCACTGTAGCTAACAAACAGATCAAACTGGTTACCACCTCCTGTTTGAATCTAAAGCCAACACTTCCCAAGGGAAGGGAAGGGGTCTGTTGGCAGCTAACAGCTTGTGGATGGGGCCCCTTTTTGCCATGAACTGTAGTAGTTGAAGGCCATGTAAGAAGAGCATCCCATAGACTTTCCTGATAGAAAAAGCAACTGCAGCCCTGGCCATTTGAGAATGACAGCAAGGCTGACATATACCAGGTGCAAGAATGGCAGGTAGTGATGGACGGTCTTAAAATGGCAAATGGCCTTCATAAAAGGAGACTAAAATCCCAGCTCTTCCCATGGGCATTGAAACCTTGAGAACCTACTTCAATTTGAATTTTTAAAGAGGATTTGAATGATGGTGGTAAGGACACAACAACAATATAACTTTAATGGAAATTGTTGCCAAGTTTCTTTTCTTTTCTACCATGATTCATAAAATTATTCTTCAGACGCTTATCTTTCTATCTTTCTAATTATTCTGTTTACATGTTTTAAGATCTTAAATAACTTCAAGATTGTCACTTGATCTATTTCATGTTGTTTTTGTGTGCCTTCAAGTTGTTTCTGAGTTACAGCAACCCTAAGATGAACCTATCATGGGGTCTTCTGGGGCTGAGAGTATATGATGCATCCAAGGTCACCTGGTGGGTTTCCACGGCAGAGCAGGGGATCGAATCCTTATCTCCGGAGTTGTAGTCCAATGTTCAAACCACACCACCATGCTGGCTCTCTAAATGTTTACTAGCAACCTATGATGGGCTTTATTGGCACGATTTGTTCAGAGAGTTTGACTTTGCTGCCTCTGAGGCTGAGAGAGTGTCACTGGGTTTCCATGGCCAAGCAGAGGTTTGAAACCTGGTCTCCACAGTGGGAGTCCAACACTCAAACTGTTATCACGGTTCTGACATGCCTGGTGATAACACTAGATATCCCTTGATATCAAACTTATTTGGCCTTTACTTGACCTCCTCTGCCACCCTGCTCCACGTGTTTGCAAGGGCCACCAGACAAGCACATAATCAGGTGCGGCCGTTAATGGTTGGACATTCCAACCCCCACTTAGGCAGGCAGATTAACGCCTCTCCATTGCTTCAGGGACCATTTTCTTGCAGACACACCTTGCTTAAGCGCGACCCTACACAAAGGCACTCGGCCAAGGGCCGGCACTTTCTTTATGTTGAGCCATTTGCATACTGGCCATACTATTGTCATCCAGCACTTAAGCTCATCATGTAAAACTTGACCTTTTCCAATGCTTTTGTCCAGCTCCAAATTTCCTTTGTTCTCACCGAGCATGGCATGGCCTGTAGGTATAATCCACCCTCGGATCGCTCCTGAGTTCTATCCAACCCTGCTGCCGCTGTATCCAGCGAGTCGTCCCCTCAGCAAGCCACGCTGTTTCCTCCCCTGCAACCTCTGCTTCTCTCCAAGACTACGAGATAAGGTGTCGTATCACCCATTTCCCCCTGAAACTCTCATTTCTATTTCTAGTTAGCTGTGTGCATGTGGTGTCTTATTTGTTGTTTGTCCTGTAATAAAGTTATTAATTGGTTATTTTAAAACTTGTCTGACTGCTCTTCTGACCTGACACTATAGACATAGGGTTGCAAGATCCCTGCTAAGTTACCCTGCCTCTCGTTTGGCTTAAGAAAGTGCCCGAGTTAATTTCTCCATCTGGTGTTGTTGTTTGGTTATTTGGGTGCCCCTCCCAGGACCCCCATAATACAGGGTAACAAAACCACTACACTACATGTGTCAAACACAAGGTCCGCAGGCTGAATGTGGCCCGGCAGGCCATTTCTTGTGGCCCTCGCACCTCTCTTGTAGCTGCAGCACTCTCCCCGCCTGGCAAGCCTAATTCCTACATTGCGGGCCCCCTTGCTACTGGTATTCTGAAGAAGGGCTCAGCAGCCAGCACTTGTGATCTACTTGTACTTCTGACTGCTCCTCTGTCCAACTCTCATCATCAGAGCATTGCATGGGTTACCGTAGCAACATTCTGCACAGCTTGCAAGAGTTGGACAGAGGAGCAATCAGAAGTAGAAGTAGATGACAAGTGCTGGCTGCTGGGCACCTCTTCAGAATACCAGCAGCCAGGGGTCTCCTGTGTGGGGATTGGGCTCACCAGGTACAGAGAAGGGCAGCAGGGCAGAAAGAGGCACAGAGAAGGTATGAGGGACTGAAAGAGGCACAGAGAGAGTCTGGGGGGCAGAAATATCATTATTTAATATGATAAAAGAGTAGATACATTTCTATAGTCTTACAGATACAACTGGTGCTTTGGGGGAAACCATAATGCTGATGTGGCCCAAGATGAAATTGAGTTTGACACCCCTGACACCTGCTGACTCTCTGAACTCTAACATGGACTTTCTTGGCAAGATTTGGTCAGAGGGAGTTTGTTGCCTCTGAGACTGAGAGAGTGTGACTGGGTTTCCATGGCCAAGTGGAGATTTGAAACCTGGTCTCCAGAGTGGTAGGCTAATGCTCAAACCATGATACCATGCTGGCTCTCTAAACCCTATCATGGGCTTTCTTGGCAAGAGTTGTTCTGAGAGCGTTTGATTTCTGGCTCCCCAAACAATACATGGCATTATGACGGACAGCTTATGTTCCTACTGTCTGTGACCTCATAATAACTATTTGCTTGCTCATTGCCCTTTGATTTGATGTTGGAGGAGCTAAGATACCGAAGCTCCAGCCATTCCCCTGCCCTATCAGCACCCGCAATGAAAGTCCTACCTTGTAGCCTTCGGCCGCCTCCTCCAGAGGGACCACCTCATGAGCTTTGTGCTCCGAGGCTCTGTCGCAGACCACACAGATGGGGGCCTCATCCTCTTTGCAGAAGAGCTTCAGGGGCTCCTGGTGCTTCTCACAGACCCCCCTTTCGCCTTGGGCTTCCTGGGCCCCCAGGACGCTGAATCTCTTGGCTATGGCTACAAAGTTCTCCAGCTGCCGATTTGCCAGGAGGTCTCCCCTCTGGAAAGGTTCCCTGCACTGAGGGCAGGCGGGCTCTGTGGCTGAATCCTCCCCGCAGCACCGGCTCAGGCAGCCTCGGCAGAAACTGTGCCCACACAGGGTAATAATCACGGGATCCTTAAAGTAATCCAGGCAGACGGAGCAAGTGGTTTCCTCGCAAAGATCCCGGAGGGGACTCACAGCAGCCATGGCTGCTCCACAGCAAAGATCGAAGTTTCGTTTCCTCTCTTTGGAACAGGGCGCAGCTGCCTCTTTTGCTTCCGAGAATGAAGGCGGAGCTCCCTCTGCTGGAGGGAAATTATCAGCGTGTGAACAGCTGGAAGGGAACAGCTTCCTGATTTTTGGAAAAAGGGTGTAAAAAGCATTCCCCATGGAGATAAGAGAATGTGTAGAGTAGATCCAGATTCATGTACCTCAGCATTTACCTCAGAGGCAGAAAATTTGCAAAGAAATCCAAAACTGTCCTTGCCCCCAGAAGAATTAACATAGCTAGAAAATATAGGGTAAATAGACAATACATTCTTTGTTCTTAAGAAATACCCAGGTGTACACACTGGTGTTTTTTTTCCACCCAGACACATTCTGCATCAGAAAATTTTGACCACCATGGGAAATAGTGTCCTAATAACTCCAAGATCAATGTCTAAATTTGAGCTAAGGATCTCCTTCCTACAAGCCCTATTCAGGTGTCCAGTAAACATGTTGGATCAACATGCAAAGAGGGGAGCAGCCCAAGGCCATTTCTGCACTACACTATTATAGTGCTATTATTCCACTTTCAACACCCTATGGAATCCTGAGGTTTGGACCTTAGGGAGAGGGACTTAAAATTCTCAGCCACAGAGCTCTTGGGCCTCAGGAAACGACAAACCCCAGAATTCTACAGGATGTTGGAAGTGGAATAATAGCATTATAACAGTGGGGTGCAGAAATGGCTAACTCCTCTACCTCAGTTTTGTTACTCAAATGGAGAGAACAAGTCCGAGTAGGAGAGTTTCCATGGTGTGTGGAAGCTCGCCATGCAAGGGAGAACCCTCAAAATTTGGCATCCCCAATCATTTGTAGAGCCTCCATGTATAACGGCAGCTCTGCTGTTCAAACATGTCACACTGCGCATGAGAAGTGTAACGAAATCAGAGATGTATGGGAGGGAAATAGAACACTCTCCTTTTCATGTGTTGATTCAACACGCTTACTAAATACTCAAGTGGGCAATAACTGTGGCAAAGAATATCATAATTACAAAAGTTGGATGATCAGTATAATTTTAAATTGATAAAATCTGGATTATGGAACACTTGCTACAAAGAAACCAGTGTGCTGTCACTCTATGTGGTTGCTATGTGGTGTCACCTTTTGGAGGGACTGGAATATATATTAAGCATTTCCAATCTGTGTGCCATTGTTTTGTTTTCCATATTTCTTGACCAATTTCAGTTAAAACTAGAGTAGATTCTGAAGGTTTAAATACCCTAAAGGTACCAAATCCCATCTGATCTTGGAAACTAAGCAGAGTCAGCTCTGTTTAGTACTCGCATAGGAGACCAATGACAAATACCTGGTGCTCTGGTTATATTTCAGAGGAGTATTTTGAGTATTCCTTGCCTAAGGAAACCTATGGGATCACCATAAATTGACAAGTGACTTAAAGGCACACACAGGCCATTTCGGTACTAGACTGTTATAGTACTATTATTCCCCTTTCAACATCCTATGGAATCCTGGGGTTTCCAGTTTAGGGAGGAGCCAGGATTCTGTAGGATGTTGAAAGTGGAATAATAGCACTATAACAGTCTAGTGTGGAAATGGCCACAGAGAGAGTAGATTCGGTCTCTGTAGCTTAAAGCAGCTTTGTTGGTAACTCCCATCATCCCTCACCTGAGTGCTGTCCGTGACTCATGAGAGTTGTGGTCCAACATCATTTCCGCACTACACTCTTATAGCGCGATTATTCCACTTTCAACATCCTATGGAATTCTGGGGTTTGTTATTTCCTGAGGCCAAAGAGCTCTCTGGCTAAGAATCCTAAATGCCCCTCCCTAAACTGCAAACCCCAGGATTCCATAGGATGTTGAAAGTGGAATAATCGCGCTACAAGAGTGTAGTGTGGAAATGGCCATAGTCGGGAGGGCCACAAGTTGCTCAAGTGTTTATGTGGGGGGAGGAATGCAACAGAAACAGACCTTTGTTTTCCACTTTTTGAAAGTCTTAAAATGGGAACGTGAACCAAGTCCTCGATTTTGAGGAATTGCTGACCTCACAGAAGCTCAGCCAACTGCTGAAATCCCTGCTACCCATAACACTCCAGGGTCTTTTTGACATCACAGATCTCGCTCAGCTCAGGGCTAAAGAGGGCTGGGAAACTACGTGCAGCTTTTCTCTGATTATCTGTCTGGCCTGTTTCTTCATTGCTTGTTTATGATATTCACTTGTAAAACATATTTTCAAAATCCAATCAACACGTATCTATATATTTAAACAGTGTGCAAAGGTTAAAACCACCACTTTATCACTGCATGCATGATATTTTATTGAGTACCAGAGAAATAGCTAGGAGTTTCCAGTCTATCACACGACTGCAACAATGGAAGAAAAGAAGCAAGTTGGAGTCTGGGACCAAGAAGGAAAACAACATGCCTTTGTTGCACTTTCTTAGGCTGAGTTATAGTATGGGAAGAAAACCCTGATCTAGCTAAACCCCTCATACACTGCTAACAAAATAAAGGACAAAGTGAAGCTGCTTGTTGAAGGTGAGTTCTGACTGTAAATTTGAACAAAATGACTCATCAAAACATTCATCCAGATATATGTTAGAAGTGTAAAGCATAACACAACACTTTAGGCAGGTCAACACCGCCCGCCTGCCCCGATAAGCACCATCAATATGGACAAGTACAAGGATGATAGGTCCCTGCCCTTAAAGTCAAAAGTCTTATAGAAAAGAGACAATCGAGGAATGAATAGAAATGGACGCAAGGATAAACAAGAAACCCATGTTTTCTTGGTAATGTGATTGAACTTGGCAGTTAGCTCATCTTACAATGTACAGACTGAGCTAAGAGTAAGCATTCAATAAAACGTACTTGAGGCTGGATATGCATCAAAGTATTTCCCACCAGGTGTGGGAATGAAGGGGACAGTTGTGGGGAAATGGAAGCATTTGATCACATAGAGGCAGATTCTGGGGTCACGTTCACACTGACCAGTTTTAGCACTATGATTCCACTTTAAATTCTATGGCAACATCCTGTGGAATCCTGGGATCTGCAGTTTAGGGAGTGGTTCTCAGTGAGAGAACATTAGGCTTTACAAAACTACAAATCCCAGGATTCCATAGGATGCAGGCATGACAGTTGAAGCCACATCATAGTGCCATAATTGTGCAATTTGGAAGTTTCCCATGAAGCAAGTGAAGAAAAGGCAGCAAGGGAAAAACAGCAGAGTTGCTTATGGGAACAGGAGACCTTGGGGTGCTCCTGGCATTCCTAAGCTACGCTGATCATTTTTAGGGAATCAGTACTTTTGTAGGATGTCTACCATGATTTTCTATCATGGAAGCTGATCCACTAAAACAGTGGTATTCTACCGTCTCCTCATGTGAGTGTCTTAGATGCTGCTGCTTGTGTTGTTGTTGTTGTTGTTGTTGTGTGCCTTTAAGTGGTTTCCAGCTTATGGTGACCCTGAAGCTTGAGGCAGGGTACAACATAGGCCATTTCCACACTACAGTGTTATAGTGCTATTATTCCACTTTCAACATCCTATGGAATCCTGCGGTTTGCAGTTTAGGGAGGGGCATTTAGGATTCTTAGCCAGAGAGCTCTTTGGCCTCAGGAAACAACAAACCCCAGAATTCCACATGAGGTTGAAAGTGGAATAATAGCATTATAACAATGTAGGGGGAAAACAGTTATAGATTAAAATACAACTAAGAATGCATAAAACTATTTAAAATACATCAATTTAAGATTCATAGTTAATAATTGACTGAGTAGGCCTGCTGAATGAGATAGGTCTTTAGTACTTTTTAAATTCAGATAGTGTGTTTTGCTGTTGAATCTCTTCCAGCAGGTCATTCCACAGTCTATGGATGCCTGACAAAAAGGTCTTCTGGCTTACTGTTGCCAGTCTAGTCCTGGCTGGTTTAAGTAAATGACCCGCAGAGGGCCTCAGAGTATGGGGAGGATTGTATGGGAGGAGGCAATCCTGCAGGCAACTTGGACCCAAACTATGTAGAGCTTTAAAGGTAATAACCAACATTTTGCCAGGAAACTAATTGGCAGCCAGTGGAGTGGTTTTAGTATCAGTGTGATATGCTCACTCCTCGTTGTGTTGTGGCCAGGAAAGAGACGAAGACCAGGTTTCCAGGGAAAAATAAAAAAAAAAGCCTTTATTATTTAACAATTACTTGCGCAAGGACAACAGTTATCCCAGAACTGTCGTGCCAATTAATTGAGGAAGCATCACTATATACCTTTTGCCTTCTATGTCAGCAATCAATCATTTATTTAGCCCGCCCATCACTGGAGAAAAAGATCTTTAGTTAACTTTTCCATTACATCATTGACTGGCACAGAGGAGAACAAAGAGTTAGTTAGAAAATGATACAAAATGATGCATGTAGCCAAAATGAGGGAGTATGCTTAACTCCCATTTAGTTCCCAGACCTTTGAGTGTTGCAAGGCCATTCCTAAAATTTTGAGATAAGACAAAGACATCTGCAATTTACTCAGAGACACAATTCAATTCGCTTATTTTTCCTATTCAAGTGGCATTGGATTTAACCCCTTCAGTTGTACTTGTAATCAATCTGGCTGCCATATTTTGGACCAGCTGGAGTGTCCAAACTTGGTACAAAGGATGCCCAATATATAGCACATAGCAGAAGTCCAGTCTTGAGGTTATCAGCTCGTGCACTACCATCTTTGGTCGTCCAATTCTAGGAAGGGGCACAGTGCCGTATCAACTGAAACTGATAATAAGCATTCTTGAGTGTTGCGTGTATCTGAGCTGACATGTGGAGGGACGGATCCAGAAACACTCCCAAGCTGCAAACACAGTCTTTCAGGGGGAATGTAACCCCATCCAAAATTGGTTGACACACCTCTAAACCCAGGTTAGGACAATTAATAGTAAGCTCCTCTATCTTGTCTGGATCCTCTATCTTGTCTGGATCTTAGGGATGGGCCAACTGAATCCTCAAATCCTGGGCAAGGAGTCAAGATTTGGGAATCCGAATCCCGGCGCCAAAACAGCAAACCAAATCTTTCGAATCCACCAATCAAGTTCATTTGTTTCTTTTCAAAACTGGTGCCTCCAGAGCCTAGCAAAAGTCCGATTGGCTGGCAGGCCTTTGGGCGCCCAAAAATTACGGCATAAAGCTGCCCACTCATGCTGGAGGCTGCCTGTGGTCGCTCAGGCTATGAGCTTGCCCGCTCAGGCTGTGTGTTCGCCAATTTGGTCACCCACTCGGGCTGTGTGTTCGCCCACTCAGGCTGTGAGCTCACCCGCTCGCTCGCTTGGGCTGCCTGCCTGCACCCATTTGTGCAGGCAGGCACCCTCTGCAAGGTAATTATTCTCTTCTTCTTCTTTTGACTTGAGACTGGAGGGTAGGGATTGGGACTGGACTAGACGCTGGTGTTTTTTTTCAAGTGCCTTCCTTGTTGCAGGACTAGAGAGTAGACGTCAGGGTAGAAAATTGGGACTAGATGAGAGGCTGGTGTTTTGTTTTTTTCCTTTAACATTGGGCACCTTATGATATGTCACACAACAGCTCCTTTTTGGAGAAGCAGCTATCCCCAAGCACCACCATCTGGAACCTGCCTGAGAGATAAAACTAGAACCACCGCAACACAGTGCCTCTGATTCTCAACCCACCCACCCCTGGCATTCCAGAAGGATACCACAATCAATGGTATCAAACGTCACTGAGGGATCTAAAAGCACCAACAGGCACACACTCCCCTTGTTGATGCTAAGATGGAGATCATCCACTAAGATGACCATAGGAGTCTCAACTATGTATCCTGCTCTTAAGCTGGTTTGAAATGAGTCAAGGAAGTGTGTCTCATCCAAGACCACCTGGAGTTTGAAGGCAAATGCTTTCTCAATCACCTTGCCCCAAAAAGGAAGATTAGACACTGATCTATAATTATTAAGATCCAGGGGAATCCAGGGAGGCCGTTGTCAAAAGTGGTCTAATCATTGCCTCTTTTAAGCAGAATGGGAAGTTCCCTTTCCTGAGAGATGCATTAAAAATATGTTGTATTTGAAGTCTAAGTGTATCTCCTCCCTGCACAACCAGCCATGACGGACAAGGTGTCAGGAATCTCTCCCTGCTGGGCCACAGCCAGCAAGAAAGGAGAGAGGTCAGAAACAGTTGGGGAGTCCAAATATACCAAACACCAGGAAAACACAAGCTGAGTCAGGTCAAGATCCAGTCCAAAGGTTCAGGAGGCAGAGGTCCATCTGGAGGGTTTCAGGGAGCAGGAGACACAAAGGTTGTGAGGGCTTGCTAATAATTTGCTCTGGTGAGCAGGTGCTGCTTGTTATCGTTTCCTCAGCCTAGTCCAAGCAGCCTCCCTCTCAGCAGCCCGTTTCAGCCTTCTGCGTGATTGAGGGCTGATGGGCAGAGCTGGCTGCAACTCCTCTGCATCACTGCTGGTTCTCTCTCCGTCATGAGCTGGCTGGGGCAACTCAGTCCCTGTTTGACCTTCCAGTGCAGGAGATATTTGCAGGTTGACTTGCTCAAGAAAGTGACCTCATGCACAATCAGTTGTTCCTCAATCACAGCATCATCATCTATCACACAAGGATTGAGAAAACAAGTTGTCTTCCTTACTTGCCCCAGCAGCTTGTCCACGTCAGCAGTACCCACCAAGTGACACTGATTTGGTAAAATTCTGCTCACGAGGTCACTGGACACCTCAGTATTGACTTCAGCTCCAACAGTGGCATCTAAGCTGGCTCTTATGCAAGAGTTTTTACCTGCGAAATGGTCATTAAAGGTATCACAGTGAGCTACTGAAGGCTCTAAGATCAGGTTCGGGAAAGAGGGTGCCTGGGTTAGACCTCTCACCACACTGAATAGCTCAGCTGGATGTAAATTTCCAGACACCACAGGTGCAGAGAAGAAAGCTTTCTTCGCTGCACATATTGCCACCTATAGGAACAAAGATGTTCTCTATATTGTATCGTTACCCTGTTTACTGGGGGTCCCGGGAGGGACACCTAAATAACCAAACAATAAAACACAACCCTGGGGGAAATTAGCTGGAGCACTCACTTAAGCTAGCGAGAGGCAGGGTAACTTAGCGGGATCTTGCAACCCAGCGTCTACGGGGTCAGGTCAGTCAAGCAGCCAGATGGGTTTAAAGTAATAAAATGATGTTTATTGAATACAAACAAATATTAAAGACACCACAGTCACACAGCTAACTAAGAAATTAGAGGTTGAATTAAGGATAGGGACTTTCAGAGGGAAATGGGTGATACGACACCTGTCTCATCATCCTGGACCTCGGGAGAGAAGCCAGGGGTGCAGAGAAGAAGCTCGATTAGCTGAGGGGAGCTCACCAAGCAACACAGCAGCAAGACGGGATGAAACTCAGGAGCGATCCGAGGAAAGTCTCAGAATCAGGGGTTTTTACTGGGTGAATTGGACTGCAGGCTATGCCTTATTCGGGGAACAACAATGAGTTTTGGGTGCGAGACAATGTCTCGGAAAGGTCACAACTTTGCATGATGGAATCAGAGTTGAATTAACAATAGTGTGGCCAGTATGCAAATGCGCAGCGCTTACCAGTGGACAGCACAACCTTTGTCCAGTAGCCTGCTTGGGGCAGGAAACCTTTGTCAGTATCGCGCATATGTAATGAGGTGTTTGCCAGAGAGGTCCCTGAAGCGACGAACCGGCTGTATCTGGCCTGCCTGGGTGGAGAATGGAATGTCCAGCAATTATCACCCGTGCCTGTTTGCGTGCTTGTCCGGTTGCCTCGCAAACACGTGGAGCGGGGTGGCTGGGGAAAGCCGGATTATTTAATATCAAAATGATATCGGGTGCTATCTCCGGGTAGGCCTAGGCTGCAGTAACAGTATCTTCTCTCACAGAAGTTGAGTTTTCTGCCATCTGTGCTCTAGCCTTCGTCCTTCAACAATATTAAATTATTAAGAAAAAAAAGGAGTAAATGTCAACTTTAACAGAAAGCAAGCATGATGTAGTAGTAGTCTGAGTGTTGGAGTAGGACTCCTGGAGACCAGGATTTGAATCTCTGCTCAGCTATGGAAACCCACTGGGTGACCTTAGGCAAGTCACAATCTGTAGAAGTTTCCCTCCTAGCACCAAGCCCAACAAGTTACCTTGCACTGAATCACACCATTGTTCTGCTAAGCCCAGTTCTACTCTGACTGATAGCAGTTCTCCAGATTCATACATGACTTTCTCAGCCATATTTCTTAGACTGCTTTTAAAACTGGAAATGCCAGGGACTGGAGAGCCAGTGTTATGTAGTGGTTAGACTGTGACTCTGGAAGACCGTAGTCTGAATTCAGCTCAGCAGTGGTCATCCACTGGGTGACCTTGAGTAAATCACACTCTCTTAGCCTCTGAATAAATCTTGCCAAGAAAATCCCGTGATACTAAGTTGGAGATGGCTTGAAAGCATATAGCAACAAGCACTAACTTTATCCATGAAATCATCAGGAAAAGAACCGGACTAAAAGTTGCCCAGTTTCTCGAAATGGTGTATATCAGTTGGATATGTAACTTCCTTGATGGGGACCAAGAACTGATTAGGAGGGGAAAGTAACTGTAATGGCAGCCACTCCCTAGCCAGAAAGGTAATGATTAATTAGAAAAAGCTGTCAGATCTAGAAATTTCAAAGGCCAAAGTGGCAGGTAAAAATGAGGCAGTATTTGTGTGACTCCAACCTGCAAATATGAAGACAGATAGATTTCTGTGACCACACCTGGTCAGTGTGACATTTTATTAGTTTTCTAGAATTAATATTTGCATGGAAGAAGCTTCAAAAAGAAGCTACAGCTTAGACAAAACTAAACACATCAGGTCCAAATCTAGTCATTTACAATAAAAAGTTGTTCAAAAAAATCAGTGCCATCAGAAAACATCACCTCAGCACCATAACCACAAATACAGTTCTGTCCCTGCAAGTTTCACTTTTGTGGATTTGATTATTTGCAACGTGCCCACTTGCCTCCCGCCATTCTCTCCCTCTCATCCCCTGGCCTTTTGCTCAGGTGCAAGGAGTGCAAAAAATCATCTCTTCCCTGCACTCCCTCGCCCATTGCCCATGCAGGCATACTGGCAGCAGCTGGCAGGAACTTGCAGGGCGGGTGATTGCCTCTTCCCTGCACACCCTTGGCTGCCACCTGTGTGGATGCTCTGGCAGAAGGGTGCAGGAGGCGCGATCGCCCATTCCCTGCACCTCGGGCCCCCGTCCAGGCAGGCGCTCTGGAGGTGGCCAGCAGGAACATGCAGCGTGGGTGATTGCCTGTTCCCTGCATGCCCTCAGCTGTCTCTCATGCAAGTACTCCAGCAGAAGTGTGCAGAGGGGGCGATCACCTGTTCCCTGCACATCCTCAGGCACCCACACAGGCGCTCCAGAGGCAGCGTGCAGGGATGTGATTGCCTTTTCCCTGCATGTGCACTGGTGGCGGCCAGCAGGAGCATGTAGGGAGGGTGCCTGCCAGGGAGTTATTTGTGATTTTTCTTACATTCGTGAGGGTTCTGTGTCCCTAACCCACGTGAATATGGAGGGCCTACTGTAAACACTTCTTTATCGTTTTAATTTCAGAGGGAGCAGGTCACAAAACGACTAAAAGCTGAATAGCCAGAAATGTACATTCTCTTAAATCTGCATCTTTTACTCCTTTTCATTTTCTTTCCTCTATTAAATGTTGCTCTCCACTGTTTCATACTGTCTGCTGAGGGCCTGGAAGCCGTGAGTGGCAAATAATGGCATTATTTGTACCTACTTAATTTTCCAGCTAGTAAGGGTTAAACAAAGTTACATTTCACAATTATTTTAATGAGCAAGAGCAAAGTCATTTTATCAGTGTAATGAGCATCGCCTTGTTCCTTTACAACCCTTGCTTTTAAATATTAATTTTGAGGCATGTTGACAGATTTTTTTCAGGTTTCATGCCACTCTTGAAAGTACTCTTTTTCCGTCCTCAACAAAGTAACAGAAAGGAATCGAAAACAAACAAGAAGCATCAGAGCGTGTATTACTTTGCTGGCAACAAGCATCAGGTCACATCTTGAATGAATAACAGGAACTAATTGTTTTTAATAAGTACTGTATTTGCTGGTGTATAAGACTCACCTTTCCCCCTGAAAAATGCTGTTTGAAAATAGGGTGTGTCTTATATGCCGGTGCGTCTTACATTCCAGAGATTATGGTAACTATGCTCAAATACATCTCATGGTACACAGTTAAAGTGCTATGCTTGCTCTTTATTTTTCATGGCTCCAACCAGTAGAATCATGGAACCTGCAGTTTAGGAAGGAGTACTTAGAATTCTACATGAGAGAACTGTAGTATCTCACCAAACTGCTAATCCCAGAATTTCATAGGATCATATCATCCAATAGTTAACAGATAAAAACCAGGGCACATATTGCCAAGCAACATCAGACTGTGGTCAAATGACAAAAGTTATTCACAAGGAAGAACACGCAAGCCTGGAGAGGCTGCAGCAGTTGGCTTTTGCCTGAGTCTACAGGGGAGGGCAAATTTCTACCCCTCCTCTTCTCTGCCCCTTGCTGAGTTAATTGAGTACAAATATTTTGCACTTTGCACTTGGTTTGCAGCAGCTGGAGATGAGAACTAAGGTGGAGGAGAGAGGAAGAGAGAGAAACTGGGACATCTGGAAAAAATGAGATGGCAGATTAATTGGGACTATCTCTGCCAAATCTGGACAGTTGGAGGGTAAGTAGGGTGTGGCCATGGCAACTTGAAATGGAATCATAGTGCTATAATTGTGTGGTGTGAAACAACCCCAGATTTGCTCAGAAGTACATCACCTGACTTAAATTAGTCATACTCCTAGGGGCAGTGCCTTTAACTTTGGGGGTGGGCTTCATTCCCCTCGTCAAGAGCTCCTTTACCTTTTTGGTAATCAGCAAGCCAAAAGTCAAAAAGGGTTGTCCCTTTCTCTTTCTGCCACCCCCTTTTCTGTCTCTTGCTCTACTTTTGTGCCCATTGGGCTGGCAGGAAAAAGACAAATTGCTCCTACCAGAGCTTTGACTGATTCACTTGCAGAGGGTTTTTGAAATTAGCCAAGGAATGTACATGACCTTAAGGCTGCTGGTTGCCAACCCCTTGAACAGAGGGGATACAGTTTAGGGAATACAGTTTCCCCTTCTCCTATATTTTAAAATATATGTGGCTTATCTTTATTAAAAAGTCATTTCAGCTTTTTTTCGATGGTTGACTTGTCTTTGATTTCACATCCTTTGAAAAATCCCCAGATATTTCCGCAAAGAGAAACGCCTACTCCCTGCTTGGCAACAACAAAAGAGAAACTAATAATGTTTTTCTATTCCTAAAGGAGGCATGTAGCATATTCCCTCTTTTTCATAATGGGCTTTCCTTCTCAAGAGGCTGTTCTGGCTTCCTGCTTATTGCATTCCTGATGACTTGGCATCAGCAACTGGCCTGACTTGCCCATTCAAAAACACCTGGTTGCAGGCTAAAAAAAGAGAAGCAAGAAATTAAAGTTGTCATTCTGTCACAGGAGTTCCACAGCCATGGCTGCAGATGCTGGAAATCCCATCCAAGATCTCTGCGCAGAAGTTACTTGTCCCATCTGTCTGGACTTTTTCGAGAAGCCAGTCACCATCGTGGAGTGCAGGCACAATTTCTGCCAAGGTTGCCTGACCCAGTGCAGGGAGGGCACTTGGGAGTATATTAAATGCCCTCAGTGTCGAATAATCTTTCAGCAAAAGAGACTCATGCCCAATCAGCATCTGGCTAACTTTGTCGGGATTGCCAAGAAATTCAGAAGTCAGGAGGCCAAAAGACAGGAGCAAGCCTGTAAGAAACACCAGGTGCCCCTGAAACTCTTCTGTCAGGAAGAAGAAACCCTCATTTGTGTGGTCTGTGACAGATCCATGGAGCACCAGTGCCACGTGGTGATCCCTGTAGAGGAGGCTGCCCAGAAGTACAAAGTAAGACATTACTGACTAACCTGAAGTCACTTGAATTCTTTCAGTGGATTCACTCCCATAAGTGTTGCGCACTGACTCGGAATGTTTTATCTATATAATCTAATTAATTTTAGGACAGCGCAGTTCAGTTATTAAGCATAACTTTGACAGCTTTCTATCAGTCCAACTAAATTTTGCACTGTCTTTTAATGCATGAGAAATAAATCAAAATGTGGAATTATGCAGGAATTCCTGCAACATTCCTACAAGAGGAGAGATGGAGGTTTTAGTGTAACACAAGAAGAGGCTTCATACTAAGTCAGACCACTGGTCCATGCAACCCGATACTATAAATTCCAACTAGCATTGGTTCTCCAGGATTTCAGATAGGATTGCTTTCCTAGCCCTACCTGGAAACTTCTGGTATTCCATCCAAGTGCTAACCAGGACCAATCCTCCTTAACTTCTGAAATTCAGTGAGACTTTGTGAGGTATGGTGCTACAGGGATACATAGGTATGGCATACAGAAGATCAATAATTAAAGGAAGATGTGATTAGAGACATACAGTTCCCAGAACTTTTGAACCATTTTGTTGTGCTTTTTTTTTGGAAAACTGGGAATTTTTGGAAAAATTGAAAAAAACTGTGATATTATCCTAAAATCATCACATTTGGTCTATTAAGAGGACAATTCATGTATAAAATAGTTAAAAACCAAATTCCCTTTTTAAAAAAATTGTGCTTGGTTATCAATGGAGCTACAAGGTTCTGAACCATGAGAAGTTTCTCTGATTTTGCTACTTCATTGGGAGCAAGCATGAAGCAAAAGAAATAATCAAATTAGTAAAACAGAGACAATGATTTTGTTTTCTCTGGTCTTCATAATGTCAAGTAGACATAAGGAAGTCATTTCTCTAAAAAGAATTGAGAAAAGGACACCAAGTCCAGGAACTGAAATGATCAGACAATGGAGTTAGACTTACATAAAATTCTTCCTGTTATATAGCTTTCTGAAATAATTTTGGAGGAGTAAGACACTTTTCCTGAACATTATTTTTAATCAGGCTGAAATAAAGTACAGTCATCCTTCCACGTTCTCTAGGGTTAGGTGATCAGGAATGAATGTGGAAAATCTGTGAATAACTCTAGGCCCTCCCAATCCATATTGTAACACAGAAAAAAGTATGATCACCATATTCAACCCAGCATGGGTTCCTCTGAGGAAGGGGGGGCTGGTGGGACTTACTGCTACCTCCGCTGCTGACCTACACCATTTTTAATAAGGAGTTAACAAGCCTTGTTCGCAGTTTCTCAGTCTCACAAGGCTCGCAGTTCCGATTAAAAATGGTATAGGGAGACAGCAGAGGTGACAGCAAATAATCCGTAAATAATCAAATCAGCAAAAGTGAAACCTGCAAATGTGGAGGGCTGACTGTATTCCAAAAAACATTTTTTTTAAAAAAAAAACCCTTTTTTTATTTTCCCAGTTTTCCTAGGAAAGCACACTTTGGGGGGAAATTGAACTTCTCCAGGTTTTTCCCCCAAGCCTTTAACAATTGGTTCGGCAATGGAACCAGCTGCTTAGAGAGGTGGTAAGGTCTCCTTCTCTGGATATCTTCCGAAAGAAGCTAGAGAGCTACCTGCTGGAAATGCTCTAGCTAGAGGTCCTTGTGCAAGTCATTGGACTGATGGCTTATAGGGCCTCTTTCAGCTACAATACTATCTCTAGGTATGACAGAGGTTAATAAAATAATATATTTGATTACTGATAAAGAATGGGAATTGCTGGTCAGAAGTGAAGTGGCCATGTTTTCCAACACCACTGAATTTTAAAAGGTTGTTAAAACAAATAATGAAAGTAAAAGGTGCTAGATGGATCCCTCCAAAGGGGGAGAATGGGCACGAACATAGCAAATAGTTGAATGTAAGCAAGTTTTCCTAGTAGTCAGCATTAAGCTTTGGAGTTAAGCTTTTGCAGGCTAGGACATCTGCCAGACATCCTCTCAAACTAGGTAGCAATAAGGTAGAGAACCAACAGCTCCACACCTCCTTGCTTGAGTGCCTGTGGTACCTTCTGTATCATCAGCAGTCCCTCAGGTCTAAGACAAAAGAGGTAGTAAAAGAAAGCAGCACTCCTAAGCCCATCAGGAGCTAGCCTGTAAATTACTACACTCCTTATATAGGTGGTAGGTTACTCCCTTATTGCAACATAGGGAAGAACATGGAACACAGGACACTTTGTTCTTGTATTTGCTATCCAGTTGATTTCACTTTGTGGCAAACGTGTGAGAGAGACCCCCAGGAGTCCCAGTCATCGACCACCCTGCTTAGGTCTTGCTCAGGTCTGTGGCTTCCTTGGCCATTTCTACACTGGACTGTTATAGTGCTATTATTCCACTTTCAACATCCTATGGAATCCTGGGGTTTGCAGCTTAGGGAGGGGCCTTTGAGGCCACTCCCTAAACTGCAAAGTCCAGGATTCCATAGGAAGTTGAAAGTGGAATAATAGCACTATAACAGGCTAGTGCAGAAATGGCCCTTGATTAAATCAATCCTCTTCTAGCCTTCTTTTCTTATTGTCTTCAGAGTTTTCAAACATGTTTTTCATGTTGCCTCATGATATGTCCCAAGTGCAATAGCCTCAGTTTACTCATCTTGGCTTCTTGTGAGAGTTCAGGCTTGTTCTAATACCTACACATGTGTCTTTTTGGCAGTCTATGGTATCCATAGAACTCTCCTCCAGCACATTTCAGATTAGTTGATTTTCTTCCTGTTAGCTTTCTTCATGGCCCACCTTTCACACCCATATATAGAAATTTGCAATATGGTGGCATGAACGATTCTGAGTTTGGTATTTAACAATCTCTGTTGAATGATACAGGAAGTACTATATACCAAGAGAAACCATTGGTTCAGCTAGGTCAATATTATCAACCCTGATTGGTAATGAGCGGAAATGCCTGGGGATTTCCTAGCTTAACATTAATCAGACCCAAATCTCCTTAATGCTGAATATTAGATCAGAGTACATATGTTCAGGGTGGTATGGTTATGACACTAGAGGATGAACTCTTAGGTGTGCTTAAGAAAGGTAGGACAGAAATCAAATAAATAAAAGTAAATAGCAGCCAAGACTACATCCCTGTTGAATTTGTCCATGTGTTGTTTGCCTGAGGAGATAGAACGGGTCTGTGTCTCCTGCCCTAATGCAGGATGGCATGGAGTAAAATTATCCTCATCTCCGAGGTGGAGCAGCAGAGCCACTCTGAGAGTTTTGGTCAACATATGTGTGTGTATATTTGCCTTCAAGATGACTATTGACTTACAGAGCATCTTTCAATTTCCTAGAGTTTTCTTAGGCAAGGAATACACAGAAGTGGTTTTGCCAGTTCCTTCCTCTGAAATGTAACTTAAAGCACCAGTTAATCATTGGTAGTCTCCCACCCAAGTACTAACCATGGCTGACCCTGCTTAGCTTCCAGGATCTAGTGTCCTCAGGGTATTTAGGCCCTCATAAAATAAACTTATAAACTGGACCTGAGCTGGAACTTCTGCTTTGTTTTTAGGATCAGATCTATTACTGCCTGAAGAACCTGAGGCAGGCAAGAGAGAAAATGCTGAGGCATAAAGCAAGTGCTAAAGAGGAAAAACAAGTTCTTCGTGTAAGTAGGCAATTACCAAGAAATTAACAAGTTGTAAAATATCTGGAGAAACTAAATGTAAAATCCTGGAGAATTTAGCCACTATCCAAAGATTTAATTCCACGGACTGAAGTGCTTCTGTCAGCAGAACCAAGACAGAAGATGGATTGACAGATGGATGGATGGACAGACAGACAGACAGACAGACGTGCACGCACGCACACGTATACTAACTCTAGAGGGACACCCCCCCAAAGCACTTCTGGAGTCCAGGTAGATTTGTCAGAGCTTTACATGTGGCACAGAGGATTACAAAATGGAAGGAAAGGGAAGAAAGTTACGATGTGCTATTGGTATTAGGTGCTCATGTACTGTTATCATAAGATATTTTTATATCCTGTTTATATCTGCTTTTCATTTTGCAAAATCCAAAACAATTTACAATAAAAAAGTAAAAACAATTGCTAAAACAAAACAATGATAAAACAATAAAATTTATTAGAAAACAGAAGTACTGAAGGTGTTTTCAGGGAAATACGTAGTAAGGCAATTTGACAAATAGGTGCACAGCTTTTAAAATTGTGTTTTTGACGCACACACACACACATATATATGTTGCTGCTGTTGTATGCCTTCAAGTCATTTCTGACTTATGGTGATCCCATGGCTGTCGTAGCCACTGGCTGCCCGTTGCCAGGCAACAGAGTGTAGAGCTAACAGAAGGCTGTTCAGCAGCCAAACTGAAACAGCTTAACAGTTCAGCAGAGCTTGCCTGTTTAAGGTTGAACAGACACGCAGTCAAACAGACGGTCTGGGAGTTCAGGAATCCAGAAAACAAGAAGGTCGGACAGTCCGAGCATCAGGGAATATAGGCAGAGAGCAAAGCAGGGAATCCGTAGCACACAAAGGCAAGGGGCAGCAAATACACTAGTTGTTTCTGGCATTGGACCACCAACCTCTGCCTTCCTTGAAAGGCAGGAGCCAGCTGGCTCTCATCCCAGCCTGCCGCCCTCATGGCCTGACTAGCTCCTGGTGTGCTTGTGTTTGCTTCTCTTCCTGTGAAGTCGGTGTTTATCTGGAGAAGCTGACTCCTGGCCCATGACAATGATGAACATCTCAAGGGGGTTTCGGGAGCTGAGAATTTGTGACACACCCAGTGAGTTTCCCTGGCCGTACAGGAAATTGAACCTGGTCTCCAGGCTTGTAGTCCAATGCTCAAACCATTACACCATGTTTGTTCTCTTATGTGTGTTTTACAAAGACATTTACCACATTATTGTTTGTGTGTGTGAATGTGTGTGTTTGTCTATATAACCACACTCACACACATACACACACAATAATATTGTGGTAACTGAGTGAAAAACACATTTTAGTTGACTGGGGAAATAACATATTGGGAATCTGCATGATCTCAGTGGAGAGATCATTCCATTAGGACACGACAGTGAAAGCATAATTCTCAGTATTATTTGGAATGGCCTGGGACCCTTTCATGTTGTATAGTTATTTACTTACTTACTTACTTATTTATACCCTGCCCTATATCAAAGATCTCAGGGTGGCTTACAAAAAGCATTGAAACAAGTGACATGATTTAAAACATTAATATAATTAAATAAACTAAAATATATTAAACTGCAGTACTAAATTAAAAACAGATTTTAAGGACTTTTAAAGAAAAAAACCTATAAACTTATGTATTTTGGATGAGTTAATACAGCCCAAAGCTTTGATGAATAGCTAGGTTTTAATTTGGCATCTAAATGACATGAGTGTTGGTGCCAGATGGGCCTCCAGACCCAGTTTTAGTACTAGGATTCCATTTTAACTACCATCACTGCTTCCCTATGGAATCCTGGGAATGGCAGTTTAGAGAGGGGAATTTAGAATCTCTGCAAAAGAGCTTTAGTGCGTCCCCAAACTACATATCCCAGGATTCCAAGGGATGCAAGCAAGGGAGTTAAAGTGAAATCATACTGCTATAATTCTATACTGCGAAAGGCCCTCAATCTCACTATTTAAAAAGTCACTGAAAGGCCATATTCTGGCAGTGGATCTCCTGAAAATCTTTACAAAATTTTTTGCCTCCTGAAAATTTACATAATCTCTTTTGATAAGTCCAAAAGCAATTCCACGCAGAAGTCAAATCAAATCTCCAACAGGTTAAAATCAAGAGACCTTGCACAACTGTTCCATTTGTTTTGCTGAAAGAATTTTCTCTAGTAAGAGAAACAGGGTGACAAATTATAGTTGGCAATATCCGGACATATCATAAACCTTCATGAATAAAGTAGTACAAGCACACAGTAAAAGCTTCACCTAGAAGCCTCCCAAACCATATTTCTATATCATACTTGTTGCTTGATACTACCCTGATTTTCTTGTCCTTGAATCTATTTATTGTAGAAGCAAACAAAAGCAGAGAGGGAGAAAACTCTGGCTGAATTCAAAGAACTTCACCAGTTTCTGGAAGAACAGGAGAAACATCTGTTGTTTCAGATAGAGGAAGTAGAGAAGGAGATTGCACGGAAAACAGATGAATACATGGCCGAACACTCTAGGGAACTCTCTTCCCTTGAAAGTCTCATCCAGGAGATGGAGGTGAAGTGCCAGCAGTCCCCAAGTGAACTCCTGCAGGTAAGCCCAGTCCAGGCACGCATCAGAACGAGGTGGGAAAGTCCTGCAGCTCTTGGGTACAATGTGTGACTTCAAACTGTGCAGATAGAAGAAGAAAAATACTCTACAACAGTGGTTCTTAACCCTTTCTTTACTGGGGACCCCTTGTAAATGTAATTTGTTGCTGGGGATCACCAAAACTTAACTCAAGATTTAAATATCCAAATATTTATTTAAATATTCAGATATTTATTTATTTATTTATTAAAGGCTTGTTGTCCTTTGATGCTCATACCCCCTGTTGCTGTGTCCCTGACAAAAAATAGCAGGTGTATGTGTGTGCCCAAACTGCTCCCTCATTTGCAAACAAGGGATCCATTTCAGCACCCATACCCCACTGCGGCCATGTCCCTGTTGCTGCTGCTGCTGTTGGTATCCAGCATCTAGAACTTTGTAGACCCCCTGTGAGAGCTCCACAGTTCCCCAGGGGTCCGTGGACCCCAGGTTAAGAACCACTGTTACCCTGTTTACTCGGGGTCCCAGGAGGGACACCTAAACAACCAAACAATGAAACACAACTTTGGGGGAAATTAGCTGGAGCGCTCACTTAAGCTAGCAAGAGGCAGGGTAACTTAGCGGGATCTTGCAACCCAGCGTCTACGGGGTCAGGTCAGTCAAGCAGCCAGACGAGTTTAAAGTAATAAAAATGATATTTTATTGCATACAAACAAATATTAAAGACACCACAGTCACACAGCTAACTAAGACATTAGAGGTTGAATTAAGGATAGAATGGAGCCCTGGTGGCGCAGTGGTTAAATGCCAGTACTGCAACCACAAGGTTGAGTTCGATCCTGCCAGGCTCCAAGGTTGACTCAGCCTTCCATCCTTTCGCAGGTCGGTAAAATGAGTACCCAGCTTGTTGGGGGCAATTAGCTAAAAATACATTGTAAACCGCTTAGATAACACTAGTTGATAGGCGGTATAGAAATAAATAAATGCTAAAAAAAAATGCTAAAAATAGAGACTTTCAGGGGAAAATGGGTGATACGACACCTGTCTTGTCATCCTGGACCTTGCGGGGGAAGCCGAGGGTGAAGAGAAGAAACTCAGCTCAATTAGCTGAGGGAAGCTCACCAAGCACAGCAGCAGCAAGACGGGATGAAACTCAGGAGCAATCTGAGGAGGGTCTCAGAATCAGGGGTTTTTATAGGGTGAACTGGGACTGCAGGCTATGCCTTACTCGGGGAACAACAATGAGTTTTGGGTGCGAGACAATGTCTTGGAAAGGTCACAACTTTGCATGATGGAATCAGAGCTGAATTAGCAATAGTGTGGCCAGTATGCAAATGTGCAGCGCTTACCAGTGGACAGCACAACCTTTGTCCACTCTCGGGGCAGGAAGCCTTTGTTAGTATTGCGCATAAGGTGTTTGCCGGAGAGGTCCCTGAAGTGATGAACCGGCTATGTCTGGCCTGCCTGGGTGGGGAATGGAATGTCCAGCAATTATCGGCTGTGCCTGTTTGCGTGCTTGTCCGGTGGCCTTGCAAACACATGGAGCGGGGTGGCAGAGGAAAGCTGAATTGTTTGATATCAAAGTGATATCGGGTGCTATCTCCAGATGGGCCTAGACTACAGTAACACCACCGCTCTGCAACATATTAAAAAGTTTGATGCTATATCCAGCAAAGGTATCTCTCATTCATCCTTGTTTCCCCAATGGCTAACCAGATGCCCAAATGTAAATTCCACAGGAGGTAGGGTTGCCAGGTTAGATTCGTGTATCTTGAATCCATCCTTGGTCGAGCAGGGTGAAGTACCCAGAAAGTGAAGCAGCATGAAGGCCCCTGTCCTCCATTGCCTTCCAAACCCCAACATTCAGCCACATTCATCCGCTCCCAATACAGTTATTTCCTCTCGGGAGGGGAGGGGAGGGGAGTGAAGGAGACATGGGGGAGTGCTCAGTTCTGTTATTGTTACTGGTGCCTCCATGCTGCCTCCTACCATGGTCCACCAGCGAGGCAATCACCATACTGGGAAGCAGTGACTGGGGCTGAAAGTTGGGGTTTGAAAGGTGAAGGAGGGCAGATACTTTTGTCTCACACACCTGAACTTTATGGTACTTCATTCTGCTCCATGGACTGTTGAGGAATCCCCCTCTCCTCCTCAGCTTCTTCAGTGGCTGCAAAGTGAGTTTAAGTTTGCACTCAATCAAATCAGCAGGAGGGAAAAGAGAGGAGGGAATGGGATCTTGCCCTTCCCAGTAGGTTCAGGCCAAAGCAAACTGCTACAGCCTCCGCTACCTTGTCTGCAATTCCTCCTTAATAACTTTGGTCATCTTGACCACACTCTGATGTTTTTTGGGCACATGTGTCTCAGATTTCATCTGTGAAATATTTGAGGATATGACAGTCACTGTCAGAAAAGAGAGTGGACATTTCTAAGGAAACCAGACGTCCCCAGAAGTAGGGGTTGGGGTGGAGACAAGTGAAATTCAGGATGCTGTAGTGAAATGATTCATTAGAAGATCTCTGTGGAGGGAGGGCCAGGCCTAGGCCTGCTTTCTTTCTACCTAACTGTGCCCCTTTAATTCTGCTATAGCACCCTGGCTCCCTCCCTTCCACTTGTTCAACTCTGCTTTCCCTTTAAAACCACCACCTTAGTGGATAAAGGGCAAAACTTATCAATGGTTATTCAAAAGAGATTGATAACTTGTGGTAGAGTGTTCTTATAAAAGTAAAACTGAAGAAAATACTCCATTGAGGCAGAAGCTATGAAAACAGAATGGAAACTTTATTAAAATAACACACAGGAAAAAAGATACTGGGTTTTCAAGAATATTCAAATAAAACAACACTTCACCAAAGATTTTTAACTAATTCCTTCATATCACCACAGTATGCAAGAACAGAGCTTTCATTCATACATAGACCTTTGGCTCCCCTTAGCACAAAAGTGTATTTCCCAACTCAGGGTCTCACTTTCTGACCCACTCAGAAGTGGTTTGGTTTCTTCTCTGCCCCATACTAGGCCACTGAGAAGAAACCCTCTTCAGACAACCTCTCCTTTGGTTGACTAATGGCTCTGACTTAAAGTTCTCTCTAAGAATCTCACTGAAGAAGGCTAGAATCCAATTCACACTTCCTGTATATATGCCTTCTGCTGCCTTACCCACAGCCCCTCCCTCTTACTAGGGCTGGGTTTCGCTCAGACAGAGCCAATTTGGGTATATGACCACCTGTCACTAGGGCTGTTCTGCCAGCCACACCCCCAGGTTCCATCACAATTTCTTATTTCTGGTGCATTACTGGTGTACCATCATATTCTGGGCAAAAAAAAGGCCTGATTGTTAAATCAGATAAGCCAGTTTTTAAGGCAGTACTCTTCCAGCCCATAAGTGGTGTAGTCTGTCTATGGAGACAACCACCAACAGGACACCAAAGGATCATACAGTACTTTACCAGCCCTGATGATCTGAAGGGCTTTCATAGCATAGCCCTGTGACAAGAACTGACTATCTTCTCCTTTCTTTCTTTCCCTTCTAGGATGTTGGGAAAACCTTGCAGAGGTAACGGGATCCCATTTCTTCTTCTTTGTGTTGTTGGGAAGAATCTGAAAAGTTTTTTATAATATGTGATCTTCTGAATGCAGTAGCACTCTCTCACAATCTCAAAAAAAAGGCGGAAAAAATAAGGGCAGGAAGATTCTATTAAACTTGTATACCTTCTGAGGATCACAATTTGTTCAGAAGCTCCTCCTTTCCTTCACGTGGTACTGAACCCACTTTGCATTCAAGCAATTGGCTTGGTTCAGATGTAAACTATAGTATATTAGACTAGGAATGAGCCTTATGCCCATGTACTCCTCAACCCACAGCTTGAAAATGTTATTTTTGGAACTAGAATTTCCCGAATCCCCACCAATGACCATGTTAGCTAGGAATTCTGGGAACTGTAGTCCCCAAAAGAAGCATTTCTGAGCTTTGGGTGCCAAAAATGGGCAGAGACAAGCTCCAGGAAAGAGACAACTGGTTCCAGTTAATAGTTACATCTAAAAGGAGAAATTTGTGGTTAGTATCTGTTTGAAAACAAAGTACAAAATGATGGTTTCTTAGACCAAGATGGTTACATCTGGACCAGGTTGTTTAGTCTGTGATTTAAGAAATAAAAAATTGTTGGACCCTGTAGAACAAGCTCAAGTGCCAGATGACTGCATTTTGGCCAAGGGGTTAGAAATTTGGTATCCCTAGCAACAAAGGACAGGTATGTCTATATTAGCCCAGTAGAGAATTCTGAGGCCCTTTCACATCACACAAATACAGAGCTATGATTGCACATTCATTTTCACATTAGTTTCCCATGCAGTCATGGGATTTGTTGTTTAGGGTGGAGTACTTAGAATTTCTAGCCAGAGAGATCTTGTGCCTCAACTACAAATCCCAGGATTCCATAGTATGCAGCCATGTCACTTAAAGGGAAATCTTACTGCTATGATTGTGTAGCATGAAATGTCCTCTGAATCAGATTTGATGGCTATGGGAGGGAGGGATTAATCTCCAAGAAGACACAGGGAGTGGGACCAGAGTTCACGGGCCCCATCATTTATCTAATTTCTTTCTCTTATCTTATTTCTTTTGGTTGACTTGCTAATTCTGCATCAGATTGTCACATCAAATAGGCAAAGACCCTTGTATGTTCATGCCTGGCTTGCCCAAAAGACTGAGCACAAGTTGAGTGTCTTCTAACAGAGGCCTTTATTGATTTGCTGCACAGTAAAGGTTGCGGGCTCTTAGGCAAATTAAGGAAACAGTCAAAGGGCTTACAGTCTTTTAAATACACTTTTACCAGCATTATCTGCTTGGTTACAAGTTTACGATCCACTACTTGGTTGGTTCCCCAAAACCAAACCTGATTGGTTTAAGCACAAGCATGTTACCTCATTACTTTTGGCACACCTTCCTACCTTTAGTTCATGCTTGTAACATGTTCCCAGGTTATACTGACAATGTGGCTTTCTTTCTTCGCCATATCGGTATGGTTCCATTTACTAAGGATTCTTTGATGTTCCTTATTAAGGTATTATCTATTCCTTAGTTAGTCAAGGCCGAGTCCCCTCCTTAGCAAATTAGGTTTCCAGGTAGCTGTTGACACTTGCAGCTCATTAGCTGTTAGCTAGGGCCATTTCTGCCCTACACTGTTATAAGCCCTTTTCGCACGGCATTTTTGAAGTGAGAAGGCTCCGTGAGCGTCGCATAAATGTGAGGAGTGGTCTGCATGATGCTCAAGGGCCTGACGTGGACCGCGCACGCATCTTTTCATTTTTGGCTCAAAGCTGAAAATGCTGCATGGTCGCGCATCGCTCCAGGGCCTTGCGCGCACTTACCTGGTGTGCGGTGCCTCAGGAGCTGGGCCGGTCATGCGTCCTCTCCTCAGTGCAGCCTGGGAGGTCCCAGGCTGCACCGCTGCTACCACGGCACTCTGGTCTGGTCTTTGATATCACAATTCGGCCTTTTCCCGCCATGAGCTGCGTGTTTGTTAAGTCCCATTGGACAAGCGCGAAGCTAGGCATGGGAGACTAGTATCTTTCACCAGACATAGCCAGTTCCGCTTTAGGGGGGTTGCCACCTGAAACAAACACCTTCATTGCTAAACAAAAGAGTTCTTTGCCTGTGAAAGCACCTTGGCAAGCCAGCACTTAACGGCCGAGCTAGCCACATCTGCATACCAGCTATCCATTGTCAATTCGGTTCATAATTCAATCATGTAAATCCTGACCTTTCGGAGCCTTTGTCTCCATCCCAAAACTCATTGTTCTCATGCAAAAACCAGACTAGCCTGCAGTCGTTCTGTCCCTATAAAAATTGTCTCACTTTGGGAGCTCTTCGGAACTCTCACTGGACTGAGCTGAAATCACTTGAAATCACTAAGCTGAAATCACTCGAAGCTCCGTTTGGATCTGCCGCTCGGCTCCACAGATTCCCCTCGGTCTACATGCCGGATTTTCCTCCTTATCTTCAATTGGTGTCTACAGGACTTCGGACAGGTGGCGTATTGCTTATTTCTCTAAACTTTCTTCTTCTCTCTCTAGTTAGGTGTGTTTGAGTTTTATTTTCTTTGCTTAATATTTTGTTAGTATTTTGAAACTGCTTGGCTCCTCACTGACCTGAACCGGTATACATAGGATAAAAGATCCCACTGCGTTGCCCTGCCTCTCGCTAGCCAAGAGAGTGCTCCAGCTAATTTTCCCCATCTTGCTTATTTTGGTTTGTTGTTTGGGTGCCTCTCCCGGGACCCCTAGTCTACAGGATAACACTGCGAATGGAAGAGGCGGAGCGCTCGCGTGAGTAGGAAGGAGCTGCAGAGCCGAAGCAGCAGGGACACGGCAGCGTTCCTCTCAAGCCTTCTTGTGCGAGATCCCCAACCCAGCAGCGTGAAAAGGTAAGGTATGAAAAGGGCCATCATGCTATTATTCCACTTTCATTATCTTATGTAATCCTGGGGTTTGCAGGTTAGGGAGGGGCCTTTACAGTTCTCAGCCAGAGAGTTCTTGGAACTCAGTAAGCTACAAACCCCGCAGAAGGTTGAATTCCACAGAAGGTTGAAAGTGGAATAATAGCACTATTACCCTTTTCGCACGTTACCTGTTCATGCGGCTGGGCGGGGTGTCTCGCGCAAAAAGCCTCAGCAGGAACAGTGCTGCTTCCCTGCTGCTTGAGTTCTGCAGCAGCTTCCTGGTCGCGTGAGTGCCGCGCGAATGCCCTGCCCCTTCCTACCACAGCGCAATCTGTGATTTGCAGGCTAACGCTGAGGCAGGAAGCACAACCGGCCCAGCTCCTGACGCACCGCACACCAGGTAAGTGCGCACGGGCCCTGGGAGCATTGCGTGACAGTGCACCATTTTCGGATTTAAGCCAAAAATGAAAAGGTGCATGCGCAGTCTGCATCAGGCCCTTGAGCGTCGCGTAAATGGGAGTGTGTCATGCTCCTCCGATTTACGCGACGCTCAAGGGGCCCTCTCGCTTTAGAAACGGCGTGCGAAAAGGGCTTATGACAGTGCAGTGCAGAAATGGCCTAGTTCTTGGCTTCTGTCTTTTCTACATGCCATTCCTGTAAGCCCATCTTTGCAGTTTCAGTATTGACTATTTCAGCAAAGCAAATCATCATCATCATCATCATCATCATCATCTTCAACCAGTTTAGTAAAGCTACCTTATAATAATATCAACCTCCATTGCCTCAGGATGGCTGAAGATTTAACATTTCTTTTTTTCTAGATATGAGAGGAAGGAGACTTTTGTGAATCCATTGGCTTTGCCTCTAACACTGAAATGGCGAATCTCCGGATTCTGCGATATAAATTCCTGTCTGGAAAGTGTTGTCAAGCAAGTCAAAGGTAATGAAGATTGAATAAAGGATTGTATATTGGGTGACCTATTTATTGAGGTCATTCCCTGTACTAAGTTGGTTATGTTGTTAACAAAACCAGAAAAATGGGGATTTGAGTGACCAAAAAGTCAATTCTAGTTTACTGTAAAAAAAGTTATTTTTGTTTTTGAGAAAGTCAATCAGACTTAGAGGTCCTAAAAGACAAGCAATCATTTTTAAAAAGTGGGTGTGTACATGAGTGAGAAAACAGGGAAGAAACTCTGACGGGAAGCTGTTTGTAGTTTGTTGCCTCAACTCCTTGGAGAAAGGCCAAAAGAAAAATATAACCAGTAATGCTCCTCTGATAACAACAGCCTTGGCATGTTTATTGTCTCTCAGAGGCAAAGTTCATACTCAGTCCAGTGACTCAGGCTCACACCCAAATCCACAAACTTGATCAGGTTATAAATTATAGCAATGCCTAAATTCAAAACACAGTTTTGAAATGTAACATTGAGAGACACTTTTAGTAATGCCTGTTGAATTCAAGGGGTCTTGCTTCTGACTAAACATGCGGGATCATGTTGCTAGGTCCCAAACCAGCTCATTAAGCCTCCTGGATCCTAAAACAATATTATTTGTGGTTAACTTAATGGTTAAGTTAATGGTTTCAGTGGGCCACTTTCACTACTAAATTTAACTGAAATAGGGCCTTAGCCCACAGTCCTTAGCATACTTCCCATTAAGAAAGTACATCCTCACTTGTCTCCTTTTTGCATGTGAAATTAAAATCACATTTTTTCATTGTTTTTGTAAGATGGAGAGATATTTTGTCAGTCTCAAAGTGTGTTTTTGCATTTGTGAGAACAATTTTTGCCCAAATTTCATAGAATGGGCAAATCTGCATAACTAAACTACAACACCTCCTGCTTTGTTGCATGGACGTGTAAGAATGAGAAGCATTGGATGGTACATTTACATCTTTCTCGCCATTCAGCCAGTCCTTGGTTATGTGTGCTTTGCTCCTGAATAACCCTGTTTAACATCATGTTGAAGAAATAATATTTAAGTGTCAGACTGCTGTTTCAATACTTTTACACTTCAAAACCCAAAAAAAGCATTAAGTAGTCAAATTTAAAAGAAGTTAAAAGATACAAACATGAATCTTTACAGGTGAATTAGAACTGGGAGAAATATTTCTATCATCTCAGTTTATAAACTGGGGGGGGGATGCCACTCCTAGTCCACGTGGACTGCCCTATCCTTCCCAGCACAATCAGAAATAACATCATGTCATTTCCAGTTTGGCTGTATTTTCCACATGGGATAGGTGGCGTGAGAGAACATGCTCCATTTTGTGGTATTTTTGAGCAATTTTTGACTATTTCTGGGGCAAAAAAAACCTCACCCATAAAAATTTGAAAGGAATTTTGAGATTTGGGGCCTACAAAAATAGCAGCTTATGGGTGGCCATTTCTTCACCCCTGTTCTAAACAAAGGAAAAAAATGGACATCTTAGTGAGGTGAGAGAATATATTTGCAAGCGCTTATGTGGTAAACACAAAAATGTTTAATCTCTGTTCCCTTTCATTCATCAGACACTCTGCTATGTGAACTTCAGCTTCATAAGGTAAGTTTGCCAAATCTGTTTAAGAAGGATCAAATACATAGGAGGGATTTGGGCTTAGCTAGACAGTGGCATGGGTCCTCAGTGGAGGGGGGACAGAATGGAATGGAGACAGAAAGGCTTCAGCCCACCCCCCACCTCAGCTAGGGGAACCACCGTACCCCACCCCGAAATGATCTGATGAAACTGGACCAGCGAGACTCCTGTGTAGTTGAGCCTCCCTGGGAATTATCTGTCAGAATTAATCAAGCTCTAACTAATATGAAGACAGTGGCCGTTTCAGCACTAGCCTGTTATAGTGCTACGATTCCACTTTCAACATCCTCTGGAATCCTGGGGTTTGCAGTTTCAGGAGGGGCCATGTGGCCCCTCCCGAAACTGCAAACCCCAGGATTCCAGAGGATGTTGAAAGTGGAATCGTAGCACTATAACAGGCTAGTGCGGAAATGGCCAGTGATAATCAATGAGCCCTCCTAGGCATAATAAAGGCTTCCTGTAGTGTATCCAGTTATTGAGAATAAGCTACACTGAACGCATGGAAAACATGCCCAAGTGCACCATGTGTTTGTAAAAGTCTTCTTATCTAAAGATGTTTCAGTGGTAATGGATGGGGAAAGTAACTCCCCACCCCACCCCACCCCACTGCAAGTACCTGCAAGCAAGCAAAATAGCAACCTGACTGCTGAAATTGGGTCCTCACCAACCTTAAAAGCAGTTCCAGGGCCTCTGCATGGCTGTTTGTTTGTGTGCCATTGCAATTTACTGCTGTAGTAGTCCTGACCATCAAGACCAAAATTCAGTTTCCAATAGTGGCCAGTCTTGCTCATAACAGAGGGCACTGATGTTGCTGCCCTTTACTGCTCACAACTATTCCACAATGAGCATTTCTATCACTGTCAGAGGTTGTAAAGAACCCATCCCCAAAGTTCTTCAGGACTGGCCAGTGTGTTTGTTTAGGCCCTGTTACAAGGTGAGATCATAACAAGGGTAGAAAGCTTTGGCTGTTCTTTGCCTGCCCAAACAGAGACTTCCTCATTCTGAAATGGCCAGGCTGTACAGGAAATCTGACTCCCCAGTCTCTCATTCCCTCTTCCACTTTGAGTTTGTATTAACAACAGACATCAGACATGGTTTTATTGGCAAACTGCTTTAAACTGGCAAAGTGAATTAGAATACCAAACATGAACTAAAGAAATAAACCCAACATTTGTGCGGACGGTGTTTCTTTTGTTCTTGAATAGACTAGAATGGCCTTCCACTCTTTTGAGGAACAAATTTTGACATTAAACAGCGTAGGGTCCAAGTCCTCTGACCTGTCATACCTTCTGGGTGAGCCTGCCTTGTTCCTGGGATCTTCAGAAGGGCCCTTCTGTCAGTCCCACTACCTTTCCTAGGCACAAATGGTGGGGGGGGGGCAGGACACAGAGCCTTCTCAGTAGCTACTCCTGAACTCCCTTCCTAGGGAAGGAGGAGCAAGGCCTCTTTGCTGTCCTTTCATGGGCAGACAAGCCCTTTTTTCTTTAATCTCATCAGGATTTTAGAACTGAAAGTTTTTCAGGGAAGGCTTTTAGAGAGGCATTAAAGCTCTATGGCAAAGAGTTAGACCATTTCCGCACTAGATTGTTATAGTGCTATTATTCCACTTTCAACATCCTGTGGAATTCTGGGGTTTGCAGTTTAGGGAGGGGCCACCTGGCCCCTCCCGAAACTGCAAACCCCAGGATTCCATAGGATGTTGAAAGTGGAATAATAGCACTATAACAATCTAGTGCGGAAATGGCCTTAGACATACCTTTTCCTAAACTATAAAGCGCAGAATTCCATAGAGTGTTACTTCAAAATGTAGGTGCCACAAGGGCCAACCCATGATGCCAGTACCTCCTTACAAAGGTGGGGGATTAATTAGCTCAAAATCAGGAGGCTAACAAGAGGGGGCAACTTAGTGAGATCTTGCTACCAATGTTTACAGGCTCACGGAGGAAAAGAACCAGCCAGAGATTCAAAAGTAAGCCAAAAATGTGTTTTATTGAGGGGAATTCAGTCATGCATGCACACAAGATACACACAATCACACATTCACACAAGAGCTAACTGAAGGAAAAAGGGGGAGGGGGATTATGTATAGAGAGGCTGAAGGGTTTTGTGAGATTTATAATTACCAGTCCAGAAGGGTAGTGAAGAAGTTGAAATGTGACTTAGACTTCTGTGTAAGGGCAGGCCAGATCAGCATTCAGAGCGACATAGTGAAGTCCAGCATTTCATCTGACTTCAACTGACTTCTCAAAAGCAAGGGTTTATATACTCTGTTTCCCTCCCAGAAGGGGTGTGAGTTGATTCCTCTCCCAGCCTGGTGGACAATGGGAGTTGCAACACAGACAATGGGGTCCAGATAGTGCTGATGGTTTCAGTGCTTAGATGACAAAGAGATAATGGTTGTTGTAATAGCTCTGTCTATTGTGGGTGCTACGCAGCAAGAGGAAGGAGTCCAGGTGCATTGGGGATGGGTATCTGTCAATCAGTGTTCTGGTGGGCTTTTCCCAATTGTGTTCCCTGGTAAGACATTCAGCTTCTACTTAAGCCAATCATCCACAGGAACAACAGCTACTGCCTGGCAAATGACCTAATCGCACCTAGAGGGTGTTTAGGTTGACCAGCCTCTCTTTCTCGCATTTACGGTCAGATTTCTTCCCTCAGTCGGTTTGACCTCTCAGTCACCTCTCAGACTTGAATTGGATATTACTGCCAATTAAAGCATGTTGCCAATTAAATATCATGCCAATTAATATGGTGCCCATCCAAACCATATTGATATTGGGGACCCCCAAAGAGGGGCCTTACAAGAGGAAGCCATGGCAGTTAAAGTAGTATTAAATTGTTGTAATTGCATAATGTGAAAGGATTCTGCAACTATTTGTAACTTACAAATTACAGGGGTTATAGGTGGGAGAAGTCTGGAAAGAAAGAAGCACTTTTATGAAATGTCTCTGTAAATTCAAGGCCAGGAGATTTTTGAACAGAGGTTGGGTGGCCATCTGTCAGGAATGCTTTGATGGTGTATACCTGCAGGGCAGGGGGTTGGACTCGAGGCCCTTGTGGTCTCTTCCAACTCTGTGGTTCTATGACTTCTTGGTTCTATGAAGCCTACTGGTAATCCAAACTACAGTAGGCCTGTTGAATAGTAAATTCGCTTGTTTCAGTAGATCTGATCTAGGTAAGAGTGTGAATAGGATTCTGACTAGTGATTTTAAAGAGAATGCAGTTTTTTCTGATTAGTGTTTGATTTAGACACATGCTAAGTAAACTACAGCTCAGGGCCACAAATTATGAGGAACTCCAGAATATAAAAAGTTACTAGATACTCTCTTCCCTCAGAATAATACAATTTTTAAAAATAATTCCATGGGATTTGTTAAATTTGACATAGTTTAGGAATACAGCATATCTTACTCTAGGGTTTTTGTATGCCCTCCTTTTCCGACATGTTTCCTCTTTTTCAGAGGTAAAATTTCTGTCTGGGAAAATTATTAAAATGTCTGGCTTTTCTTACAAGGTGTGGACTGGAGGAAGTGTTAGATCAGGTAGTAGAGTTCAGAGGAAGACGAGGAGGAGGAGGGACAAGCTAGTTTAAAGCAGGGGGAAGGAAGCCCCTCAAGGAACTTCCTCAGCCCCATGGGAATTAAGTTGAGCACACTTCATTTTACAGTTACTTAGGTACTGAAAATTCCACTGTAACTGGATAAATTGTTGGTATTATTAAATAGTGTTGAATAATCAGTTTAAATTGCTGTTGTTAAATACAATGAAGGTTAGGAATATTTATAGTCACAATGATCACAGCTTACATCATAGAGGCTTTTTTAATTTTATTTTAAATAGTTAATACAAGCAGGTATTTTACATTCAACTCAAAGAAAAAGAAAAACGTTATATATGGGTATACAATTGAGATAAAGAGATGTTTCGAGCATAAACATTGTATAGTTAATCTATAACTTCATCACCTTCTCTCCTTTTTGATTGTTCTTCTTAATTGTACTTCATTCACACAAACCCTGCCCCCCCCCGCCGACTGAAGGGCAGACAAACTGTTCATAAATCACATTGCCTGTAATTTATAATATTATTGCTATTGTATCTGCATATTTCAATCATTGATCAAAAATCAATATTTACCATCTTAATATTACCTCAGATGTTTTTAAAGTATCATATAACATTGTCCCAATCTTTGACAAATTTTTCAAACTTTTCCTCTCTTATAATATAAGTACTATATTTGCTGGTGTATAAGATTCACCTTTTTTCCCAAAAAATACTGTTTGAAAATGGGGTGCATCTTATATGTCAGTGTATCTTATATGCTGGCAAATAGTATTTGCTAGTATATAAATGGGGTGTGTCATATACACTGGCAAATAGAGTAAGTCTGTCCATCTGAATCATATCGAACAATTTCATTTCCCAACCCATTACTGAGGGAAGAGTTTTCCCTTTCCACATCGTAGAGGTATTTAAAGTGAGAGTCATCATACTGATCGGTGTTTGGAAAACTGTGTCTTCTTTTCTATTTTCAAAATATGGACACCCTGTTTAATTTGACCCTGTCAGTGATATGTTTCTAAGATCAGTCTTGCAGGGGATTCTTAGGCCCTTTCGCATGGCATTTGCCATGTGAAAGGGCCTTTGGAGTGTCACGCGATTGCAAGGAGCGTTTCAAATGACATTCTTGCAATCGCGCAATGCTGCCAGGGCTCGCAGGCACCGATCGCGCACTATTTCATTTTCGGCTTGTGGCTGAAAATGGTGTGTGATTGTGCATTGTTCCAGGGCCCTGCGCGTACTTACCTTGCATGCAGAGCTCCGGACCTGCAGCCTTTGCGCTTCCTTCCCCAGCACAGCCTGGGAAAATACCCGGCTGCGCTGCAGAAGGAAGAGGCAGAGCCCTCATGTTGCCTGCCAGCCGGCAGGCAGCAGCTACAGAGCTGAAGCAGTGGGGACGCAAGAGCCTCTTGCAAGAGGCTACTCATGTGATCCCCGTGTCCCTATGCTGGATGAAGGTAAGTTGCGGAAAGGGCCTTACTCTCCATCTTTTTATATTGTCCTTTGTGTCTTCTGTCCCACCTGCAACAGAAAATGTGACTCTGGATCCAGGTACTGCTCATCCAGAACTCATCCCGTCTGAGGATCTAAAAAGCTTGAGGTTTGGAGAGAAGTATCAAGATCTACCCAACAATTTTGAGAGATTTGATGAATGGCCTTTTGTCCTGGGGCAAGAAGGATTCACATCAGGAAGGCATTATTGGGATGTCACTGGGAAGTGAAGAGGAATGGGGTGTAGGGGTTGCTAGCAGGACTTTGAAAAGAAAAGGTGATATTGGCTTTAATCCTGATCAAGTGATATGGGCAGTGGGGAGGTGGGCCGGGACATATGCCGTTCTCAAGAAACCTGATTTTCCTTCTCTCCTGTTGACAGAAAAGCCAAAGAGGATCCGAGTGTCTCTGAACTATACCGGGAGACGTGTGGCATTTTTTGATGCTGATCAAGCCATCCTCCTCTTTGCTTTCTCAGCCCTCACATTCCATGGAGAAGACCTTCACCCGTTCTTTTTTGCAAATGGAAAAGCCCACTTGATACTCTCTCCCTAAAAGTGCACAAGTGCTGGTGGAAGTATTCTCCAGAAAAGGGGTACAGGAAGCCCCAACCTTTTGACACCTCATTATCTGAAGACTTGCTCTTTCAGTGCTTCCAAATTAAGGACTAGTTCCAAGAATTCAACAGAGGGTTCCACTTGTTCATCACTTCTTCTTGCCTGTGGAGGCTTGCTTGAGGCAGCCCATGCATGTGCAGTGCTTGCAAAGCAAGCTGAGAGGGGAAAAAAGGTGCCAAGCCAGCTGAGAGCATTTACAGTCGGTCCCAAGTGAGCTTCCATAAGTCCTTCGTGCACCCTACGTGGATACTGTTTTTCAACCAGTTCCGTTTCTGACAGTGTTCCAGTCCCTAAATTGTCAGATAAGTGGGGTAGGTCTGTACTTGTAGAGAGGGGCTCCTAGTGCTACCCAGCAGCCCTTGCTTCACTGGAAATGGAACTGTAATTGATTTTCAATGCTCTTAACATACAAAACGCACTTAAACAATAAGACGACATGTACACTTGCTAACCATACAAGCCACTACAAAAGTTAGGGACACAGCAAAAGAAGTGATGCTATATCCAGTGACATGTTATTTATAGCTTCTTCCTTCCAAGCTCAGGTCTTATGGCACCTTGAAAATTAACCAGTTTTATCATGCCAAAGGGTCCACAAAAGCTTTTGCCAGCGTCTCCAATCCTTTTGCATCAGTGAACAACTCTAGAATTTTTAGAAGGTGGCATGCAGGCACTGGGGGCATTGTTCCTACTATGTGCCTTCAAGTCAAATCTAATTTCTAGCAAGTCTATCCTAGGGTTTTCTTGGAAAAACTTATTCAGAGGATGTCTTGCCATTGCCTTCCTTGCAGTCTGACAGAGTGTGAGTTGCTCAAGGTCATCTAGTGGGTTTCCAGGGTGAGTGGGGATTTGAACCCTGGTCTTCTGGAGACCTAGTCTAATATTCAAAACACTGCACCAGACTGGCTTGTCATGTGGAAATGCCAGTTTGCAAAAGGCCTTCTGTGGTGAGTGCAGTACAAGGTCGTAGCAAATCCCATCCACAGCTTGCTAAAGAGCTGTGTTGGAAATTCTGTGGAGGATGGTTTGAGTGCATGCAAGGAAGCCCTGAGCAAGAGTGGAAAATCTCAGTGAGGAAAGATTGAGGAGAGCCCAGGGAGAGCGTGTGAAGAAAAAAAAACAACTAAAGATGACAGCCACGGATTGAATGGCAAACACCCACAACAGCAGTAGCTTTGAGGCCAGAAAGCAACAAGATGAGGCCCGGGGCATTGACATATAAGATAGGCCAGAGATTCTGAGTGGATATCTGATATATTTGATGCCATTCTGTTCAATTTAGTAATTTTCAAATTTAAATTGTATAGTTACCTGATTTGTTCTTATTGCTTCACCCTTCTCAAGAAATTCTTGTCAGCCAATATAGTCAACTTTCCTTAGCATTTTTATTCCACTCAAAAGTCATCATGTGTTTCTGGAGAGCCGAAAACATTAGAAACACTCAACACAACTGAATTACTTCTATTTAGAATTTTTTAGTAAGAACTAGTAACTTTTCTAGACAGGGCAATTTAGTGACCTATTAAACATGATAGGATTTGTCTCTTTATATGGCAACAGAAGTGCAGTCACCTGCCCCCTTTTGAGGGTTTGACTTTCATGGCTTTGATTATTTGCCAGTTTCTCCAAACCCTGTTCCCCTACCACCACCTCAGGCTCTTCTTTTCTGGGGGATACCTTCTCTCTCCGTGGCTCCAATCAGACTGTGAAGCCCTTTAAAAACCTGCCTCGGGTCCTCCTCCACCAGCCACTACCTGGCCGGCTAAGGACACATTGCAGCCCAATTTCTCAACATCATAAACCCTGTCCCAAGACCACCATCACTATCACTCACTTAAGTAAGGAGGTGGGGGAGAGAGAGAAGTATAGGGCCACTATGTTATGCTGAGCCCCCCTTCCCTTCGCATTCCCTGACCTGGTTTGGACCCCTAGTGTCTATTCCCCTTCCCAAACATGCTTTGGCACTCTTCAGACAGACATACACACATTTTGATATTTGCAAATCTTCCACTTTTGCAGGGTTTCTGCACCCCTGGCCCTTGCAAATGTGGAGGGCTGACTGTACTTCTATGAATTGTTTCATTTTTAAAAAATTACACAAAATCCCCATATCCCTTATCTACTGTTTGTTAACAACACTGTGTACAACACTATGAAAACAACTACGTTTCATTAAATAACTACCATGGTACAGATCACCTTCAGGAAGTTCTTCCTAATGCTTAGGTGAACCCTCTTGTAATTTGAATAAATTGGTTAATGCCCTCAGGAAGAACTTCCTGACAATGAGGTCTGTTTGACAGTGGAATAGACTAGCTGGAAAGGTGAGGGAATCATCTTTTTGGAGGCCTGTGGAAAGAGGTTGGATGGCCACCTTTTCCGAATTGCTTTAGTTATGTGTTTCTCCATGGCAGGAGGTTGGACCAAAAGGCCCTTCAGATCCCTTCCAGATCTATTATCTTTATGCATGGAAGCCAGAATTACAAATAGCTCTAAAATGATGTAGGATTTTCCCACCAGATTATCCCAGCGCAGGGTTCCCTAAGAAATAAAGTAAGTTTTCTATTTGAAAAATCTAATTACATGTTTCAGTACTCTCTAACTGGCAGATTAACTGGCTAAATAATCCTCTGTCATCTTGCTATTTCAGAAAATATCCCAGTTTTTCTCTCACTTTCTCCCACTTTTCTCCTTTGTCCTTAGTTGCTGCACACTGAGCTCAAAGTGCAAAAGTACTTTGCACCCCAGTAACTCAGCCTGGGAGGGAGACGAGAGGAGGGAGAAGAAGCTTGCCCCTCTTTGTAGGCTCAGTTAAAAGCAAACTGTTGCACCCTGTCCTAGGTTCTGTCTTCTTCCTCATCAACACCTTCTGCCATCTCCACCTCACTCTGGTGTTGCTTGGCTGCAAGTCTCCTGGTTTTCATCTGTGAAATGCTGGAGGGTATATTTCCAGAATATTATCCCTGTATAATAGCTATAGGTAAGCTCGTGACTAGCCCATGCCCTTTGCTGGCACAAACACCACATATTCTTACATAATCAGGTGGGGAGGGAGGGTGCTGAACATTGTGATCGGCAGCTAGATGGGTAGACAAGGCGGAAGTATTTGCTTTCTTTGTCTTAGAGCATTCAGAAGCTGGAATGAAAGTTTGCTTCCATCCCCATTTCATATGAAATTGTTCTTTTTCTATATGACACAGAAATAATATCCGTCCTGTAAAAATAATACCCATGCCTGTCAAATAAATAAACAAATAAAAAGAAACCCACAACCATCCTTATCAGAAGATTCAACTCAATTTTTTCACCTCCAGCCAGTTTCCTGTCAGCAGAGGTCTCCAGTGATTTCCAGCAAGGGAAACACCCGGTTGCTTAAAAGTGAAACTAGCCCTTATGCTCTCTTGTTTCTGAAGTAGCCATGGCTGCTGGAGGTGGTGCTGCTGCTGCTGCTGCTGCTGCTGGGGATCATGCCCAGGATCTCTGTGCTGAACTTCTTTGTCCCATCTGCCTGGGTTATTTCAACAACCCAGCCACCATTGCAGAATGTGGGCACAATTTCTGCCGAAGCTGCCTGAGCCAGAGCTGCAGAGAGCTGGGGAGAGAAGCTGGCTGCCCCCAGTGCAGAAAGCTCTTTCAACAAGAAAACCTTATTACAAATCGACAGCTGGCAAATGTGGTGGAAATAGCCAAGAGGCTGCAGGAAGGGAAAAGGACAGAGGGAGAGAGGAGAGCCTGTGGGAAGCACCAGGAGCCGCTGAGACTCTTCTGTAAAGATGATGAAGTCCTCATCTGTCTCGTGTGTGACAGAGCCAAGGAGCACAGAGGCCATGAGGTGATTCCTCTGGAAGAGGCCCCTCCTGACTACAAGGTAAGTAGTCACTGTGTGGCCTAATGGCATTTCTTGGTCATTTCTACAGTCCCATTATTTTAAGGAGTAATCACATGCGGAAAAGGAGACCTCAGATCTCCTACGGCCAGCCTTTGGGTGTTCGAAATGGCTCCCTCTGTCAACAAGAAAAAGGTGGCAAGGTGCGGGGAGGCCCATCAGAGGTTTTTATGGCCATCAAGTGATTCAAGAGCAGGAACAAATACTGGAAAGCACGTACAATGATTCAGCAGCAAAGAAGAAGATGGGCTCCATGTGTTTCTAAATGGAGAAAATTTTATTCCTTTTAAAATAGTCCATTGCATTTTGGCCTGTTATGAATTATTTGGCCTTCTTCAGGGGGTGTATTAAAAACAAATGTAATATTATAAATATTGTATAAAAGGACAACACACATCTATAAAAAACCGTTGATTTCAGACAGTTATACATATAGCAAATCTTATACATATCATAAATCCAACAGAATTCTCTAGAGCTGGTGTTGCACTCTCCTTAAGAACTGAGCTGGTATGCAATAAAAGGGCCCAACTACACATTTTTTTTTATTTATACTGTTCCTCAGATGGATGGAAGCATGAATTAGAAACCGATTTGACCAGTCACAAGGCCATCAGATGTGATCTGGCTGCAAGATTGCTTGGTATAGATTTTTTGGTTATGCCTAGTGGAATGGTTTTCTAATAAAGAATAAAGGTCCATATCTTCATTAAGACCACGTGGAAATAAAGAGTTAAGTTTCAAAATCCATTTCACTTCTTTTTTTCAGAAGAATTCTTTCATTGTTACAATTTTTGCAGCATCCAAATATAAAATCAGATTCAGAATGTTGCATTTCAACAAAATGACTGACCAAAGGAACTTTCATTTTTTTTTGCTCCTATTTTGCTGCTATTCATTTTTGGGAGGATCTTGATGTTCTCACCACATATATTTTTTCACACTTGCATTGAATAACATAGACAACATAATTGCTATTGTAGGTGCTACAGTAGGTTAAATTATATTTCTTTTTGTAGTTGGATTTGTAAATTCTGTCATTTTGGTTTTATATATGCAATATACAGAGTGTCCACAAGGATGGAATCCTTTGGGCCTGCATGCATCTGATACAGTAGATTGTGATATTTGGTTTGTGTTCTTGAAAACTTCACTAACCACTGTACTATTTATATATTTTTTATTAATTTTTGCTTGTTTTAATCTATTGTATTGATTTTACTTTATGCTACCCTAAGATCTTTTGATATAGGATGGGATATTAATGTTTTAATAAATAAATATAAGTATAAACTCAGGGGGAGCTGGAAAGCAGACAATATCATGGTTTTGAGTCTTTGATGATGTGAACCCTGGCTCTCTTACCCCACTGGGCTACACTTGGAAAAAAGAACCAAATTGTAGCTTCTGTTTTGTCCTTAGAAGAAGATTGGAAGTTGTCTGAAGAGTCTGAAGAAGTTGCAAGAGGAAATTTGTACATACAAAGCAGAGACAGAGAAGGAAAGCCAAGACCTCCTTGTAAGTAGCCTTTTGGGGGAAGTGAAAAGGATTAGCATACCTGCCAAAACTAAATATGAAACCCAGGAGACACTGGAAGGAAACTCTGCCCCTCAGCATCTTTTAGTTGTAATGATCTGACCGGCCAATCAGTCAATCAATAAATAAATGGAGGAATGAAGCCTTGTCCTCCAGCAGCATCTTCTTTTCCTCAGGATCCCTTTGGGTCCCAGATGATTGGAGGCTGGTCATAGAATCATAGAATCATAGAATCATAGAAATGTAGAGTTGGAAGAGACCACAAGGGTCATCCAGTCCAACCCCCTGCCATGCAGGAAAACCCTCAAAGCACTCCCGACAAGTGGCCATCCAGCCTCTGCTTAAAAACCTCCAAAGAAGGAGACTCCACCACACTCTGTGGCAGCACATTCCACTGCCGGACAGCCCTGACTGTCAGGAAATTCCTCCTGAGGTTCAGGCGGAATCTCCCTCCTGCAGCTTGCATCCATTGCTCCTTGTCCTGGTCTCAAGAGCAGGAGAAACAAACCCACTCCCTCCTCGACATGACATCCCTTCAAATATTTAAACATGGCTATCATGTCCCCTCTCAACCTTCTCTTCTGCAGACTAAACATACCCAGCTCTCTAAGCCTGTCCTCATAGGGCATGGCTTCCAGGCCCCTCACCATTTTGGTTGCCCTCCTCTGGACCTGCTCCAGCTTATCCATATCCTTCTTGAATTGGGGTGCCCAGAACTGGACACAGTATTCAAGATGAGGTCTAACCAATGCAGAATAGAGTGGTACCAATACCTCCCTCGATCTAGACACCATACTCCTATTGATGCAACCAAGAATTGCGTTGGCCTTCTTGGCTGCCGCATCACACTGCTGACTCGTGTTCAGCTTGTGGTCTATGAAGACTCCTAGATCCCTTTCACACGTACTGTTAGCCAGCCACGTGTCCCCCATCCTATATTTCTGCATACGATTTTTTCTGCCTAAGTGTAGGACCTTACATTTCTCTCTGTTGAAGTTCATTTTGTTAGCCTTGGCCCAGCTCTCCAATCTGTCCAGGTCCTTTTGAATTTTGATCCTGTCATCAGGCGTATTAGCAACCCCTCCTAATTTGGTGTCATCTGCAAATTTGATCAGCGTGCCCTCTATTCCTTCATCCAAGTCATTAATGAAGATATTGAACAGCACCGGGCCCAGGACAGAACCCTGTGGCACCCCACTAGTCACTTCTCTCCAGGATGAGAATCTGCCATTGGTGACCACCCTTTGGGTACGGTCAGTCAACCAGTTACAAATCCACCTGACAGTAGCCCTGTCCAGCCCACATCTTACTAGCTTCTTTGCAAGAATGTCATGGGGAACTTTGTCAAAGGCCTTACTGAAATCAAGATATACTATGTCCACAGCATTCCCTTCATCTATCAAGCAAGTAACTCTATCATAAAAAGAGATAAGATTAGTCTGGCATGACTTATTTTTGAGAAACCCATGTTGACTTTTCGTAATTACGGCATTGTTTTCTAAGTAATTAGAAACTGATTGTTTGATGATTCGCTCCAGGATCTTTCCAGGTACTGATGTCAGGCTGACTGGGCGATAATTATTTGGGTCCTCTTTTTTTCCCTTCTTGAAGATCGGGACAACATTTGCCCTCCTCCAGTCTGCCGGAACTTCTCCGGTCCGCCAAGAGTTTTCAAAGATTATAGCAAGAGGTTCCGCAATGACCTCTGCTAGTTCTTTTAAAATCCTAGGATGCAATTCATCTGGCCCTGGAGACTTGAATTCATCCAGTGTGGCCAGGTATTCCTGTACTACCTCTCTATCTATTCTGTGCTGCATTTCCCCCACTTCCTCTCCTGCTCCCCAACTGCCAGGTTGTGTGTTTTTATCCTTTTGGGAAAAAACTGAGGCGAAGAAGGTGTTGAGGAGTTCTGCCTTTTTTCTTCCTCCTGTTATTAATTCACCATCTTCCTTGCGCAGTGACCCTATCATCTCCTTCTTTTTCCTTTTGCTGCGGACGTATTTAAAAAAGCCCTTTTTATTGTTTTTAATGTCTCTGGCCAGCCTAAGTTCGATCTGTGCTTTAGCCTTTCTGACCTTCTCCCTACATCTCCTGGCTACTTGCTTATAATCTTCTTTGGTGATTTCCCCCTTCTTCCATTTCCTGTACATGTTTTTCTTAATACTTAGCTCAGCTGAGATCTCTTTAGTCAACCATTTCGGTTTGTTCAGATGCCTTCCATTTTTCCTCCTTAATGGCACAGTTTTAGCCTGTGCCTTCAGTACCTCCCTTTTAAAGAACTCCCATGCCTCCTGAACTCCTTTCTCATTGACTATTCTTGACCACGGGATTTCAGCCAGCAGCTCCTTCAGTTTACAGAAGTCTGCTTTTTTAAAATCTAAGACGAATGCCTGGCTACACTTGCCTTCTCTTCCCCACTGAATGCCAAATTCTAATAGGGCATGGTCACTCTCTCCTAAAGATCCAACCAGTTCTACGTCATTAACAAGGTCTTCCCTGTTGGTCAGGATCAGATCCAGAATATTTGATCCCCTTGTCGCCTCTTCCACCTTCTGGACCATGAAATTGTCTGCAAGACAAGCAAGAAACTTGCTGGACCTTGCCGCCTTTGCAGAGTTTGACTGCCAACATATATCTGGGTAGTTGAAATCTGGTCTTTGGCAATGTGCTCAGTCACCCAGGAAAAAATGTTGAACAAAAGCAGAAAAAGGGAAAAGTCCTTTGCCCACTACTCAGTGGTAAACTGGGGCTAGCAGCACCAGTGGAATGATTGTGGGATGGAGAGGGTGTGGGATATGGGTGTGGGTTGGCAGACTGATAATGTGGAGGCGGACAGGTGGGTGACTGGGTCAGTCTAGGAACATTACAGAGACAGAAGGGGAAGAGATGGAATGGGTGAGTATTTTCTTTGTGAGGGGGGTTGCATCTAGTGGGTGTGTTTCGTGTGTTTACTTTCTGTGTTCATCTTATTTTTTGTAGGCAGGTGTGTTTTGTGAACAGATGGAGCAGGTTGTACATGCTTAGTGTGTGTGGTGTTTTGCAGGGTTGGGTGATGCACGTGTGAGACAGAGAGAGAAAGAGAGAGTGATCTGGGAGTATCTCCGAATTCAAGGGAGGTGTTGGTGCCCCAGCAATAATAGATTAAAAACAGATTTTAAAACTATGCACACTCGTATTTGGGTTGAATTAACGAGGCACAAAGGCTTTGATGAACAGCCAAGTTTTAGCTTGGCACCTAAATGACATAAGTGCAGGTGCCAGTCTGGCCTTCAGGGAGAGGGCATTCCACAGTTGGGATGCCATGGCTAAGAAGGCGCTCTCCCATGTCCCAACAAAGTGTATTGATCTCACTGGTGGAACATGGAGGAGAGACCCCTCCCCCGAACAGACATTAATCTTCAGGCAGGTATGTACATAGGAGGTGTCCTCTCAAGTAGCAAAGCTTCAAGCCATTAAGGCTTTAAAGGTCATCACAAGTACCCTGAATTCAGGCTGGAATCTTAATGTCAGCCGCTACAATTCTTTTAGGACTTGTACGATATGCTGCCTATGTGGTATTCCAGACAGCTTCCAGACTGCTTTTAAAATGACAGTTTCTTTTTTCTCCTGCATTCCCCCTTTGGGATCAGTTTACTTCAGTTGCTGCAAACTGAATTCAGTGTGCAGATGTAGTTTGCCCTCAACTTACTCATCAACAGGGGAAGAGGATTCATAGAATCATAGAAATGTAGAGTTGGAAGAGACCACAAGGGCCATCCAGTCCAACCCCCTGCCATGCAGGAAAAACCCTCAAAGCACTCCCGACAAGTGGCCATCCAGCCTCCACTTAAAAACCTCCAAAGAAGGAGACTCCACCACACTCCGTGGCAGCACATTCCACTGCCGGACAGCCCTGACTGTCAGGAAATTCTTCCTGAGGGTCAGGTGGAATCTCCCCTCCTGCAGCTTGTATCCATTGCTCCTTGTCCTGGTCTCAAGAACAGGAGAAAACAAGCCCAATCCGTCCTCGACATGACCTCCCTTCAAATATTTAAACATGGCTATCATGTCCACTCTCAGCCTTCTCTTTTGCAGACTAAACATACCCAGCTCTCTAAGTCTGTCCTCATAGGGGCATGGCTTCCAGGCCCCTAACCATTTTGGTTGCCCTCCTCTGGACCTGCTCCAGCTTATCCATATCCTTCTTGAATTGGGGTGCCCAGACTGGACACAGTATTCCAGATGAGGTCTAACCAAAGCAGAATAAAGTGGTACCAATACCTCCCTCGATCTAGACACCATACTCCTATTGATGCAACCAAGAATTGCATTGGCTTTCTTGGCTGCCACATCACACTGCTGACTCATGTTCAGCTTGAAGTCTATTAAGACTCCTAGATCCCTTTCATACGTACTGTTAGCCAGCCACGTGCCCCCCATCCTATATTTCTGCATACCATTTTTTCTGCCTAAGTGTAGGACCTTACATTTCTCTCTGTTGAAATTCATTTTGTTAGCCTTGGCCCAGCTCTCCAATCTGTCCAGGTCCTTTTGAATTTTGATCCTGTCCTCTGGCGTATTAGCAACCCCTCCCAATTTGGTGTCATCTGCAAATTTGATCAGCGTGCCCTCTGTTCCTTCATCCAAGTCATTAATGAAGATATTGAACGGCACTGGGCCCAGGACAGAACCCTGTGGCACCCCACTAGTCACTTCTCTCCAGGATGAGAATACGCCATTGAATGGGCAGAGTCTTGCTCTTCCCAGTAGGCTCAGGCAAAAGCAAACTGCTGCAGCCTCTCCTAACTACTGTGTTCTTCCTCAATAACTTTTTCCATCTACACCATGTTTTCGTGTTCTTGGCCCATACATACCCCAGTTTTCATCTGTGGAATGTTTGAGGATATGTTCAAACAGATTGAATAATATTCAAACAACCCTTTGCTTCTTACAGTTGGTGGGATCACTTTGAAAAGTCAAGAATATCTTCCTATTGATTTCTCCTAGTATACTCCTTGAAATTAATTGCAGTACTTGTTGGTATTCCTGATATTGACCCACTTTTCTTCTCTTTAAATCTATCTATTCCAGAAGCAGACAAAAGCAGATAGAGAAAAGACAGTGTTGGAATTCAGACGACTTCGTGAGTTTCTGGATGTACAAGAGAAACACCTGCTGGCTCAAATTGAAGAGGTAGAGAAGGAGATTGCAAGAAAAAGAGATGATAAGATGGCCAAACTCTCAGAGAAACTCTCTTGTCTCAAGGATACCATCCAGGAGATGGAGAAGAAATGTCTTCAGCCAGCAAGTGAATTTCTGCAGGTAGGAAGAAAGGCGGACTCCAAACCTTTACGTGACTCTTTCAGCTATACAAGATATACCAAGGACAGGTCTGATCTAGTTCTGCCTAGTGCTGTTGGATTTTTGGGGGAGCTGAGCTCCTGCAAGTGAGGTCTGGCTTAGAGGCCTTCTGGCTTGAGGGATCTCCTTTGAGGTTTTTTACTAGAAGCCTCAGTTCCAGCAGCTGAAACCAAATGCATGATAGTGAATCAGTGAGTGGACATATGTAAACAATGAATGAATAGACTTCCACAGGTTTAACCCAAAAATTTGTGATCAGTACCAGAAACAAACTGACAAGACTTTCAACACAAAAATCCGTTACTGGTCACCACCTCCACAGCCAGGTATTCTTTTCAGTTTTTGTAATCATTACACAATTGGGAATCAGACCCTTGCCAATCTACTCTGAATCACTTAGCAGTCTGCCAATAGATCTTAATTTGCTTTCTGTCCACCTATGCTAGTCTAGCCTAACATTAAACAAAATGAGATGGACCTTTATAAAATGTTAGTTGCTGACTGAGGCTGCAGTCTTAAACCTGCAGCCCACTGAATGTAGTGTGACTTTACAGTGGAGCAAACATGCAGAAGATTGCATTGGAAGTGTGTAGAGCTTTCTTAGGCACTGACAGTGTGTGTGGTGTAGGGGTCTGAGTGGCAAGTGACATTCTCAGATTCAGAGGAAGACAATGGCACACATACACCCTGGACTAATCTGGCCAAGAAAGTCCCATGGTAGGTTCACTTTAGGGTCATCATAATTCAGAAACAACTTGAAAGCACACAACAAGAACAAGACTAACAAAGGCTTTCATAAATATTTCCTGGGGTGAGTAGGAAAGCATACTAGACACTTAACAGTTAGGCAAATACACTGCAAGCCAAAATTGGAACTACAGTGAGGATGGGTTGAACCTCTAGATTGTGTTTGCAGTAACAACAATAACAACGACAAAAATCCTTGCGTAAGGAGGGCATGTGAGTGGGCACATAAGTGAGAAACAGCCCTACATTCAGCTTGTTTGAGCAGCCACCAATAGGATTAGATAAAAGACTAAACACTGGTGGATACATAGCAAAACTGTTGCTTGTAATAAGTGGCAAAGACTATCTTTAAGTGGAAGGAATTATAGGATCTACATTTGGTGACAGAGCGAGAAGGTTGGGATGCTATAGCTTAGTTACATGACTAGGGCCCTTTTCGCACAGCATTTTCAATGTGAAAGGGCCCCTTGAGCATCGCGCACATGTGAGGAGCAGTCCACATAACACACTTACGTTTGTGCAATGCTCCAGGGCCTGACAGGAACCGCTCACGCATTTTTTCATTTTTGTCTTGAAGCCAAAAATGGTCTGCAGTTGCACATTGCTCCAGGGCCCCGCGCACACTTACTTTGCGTGCGGAGCCTTGGGACCGTGGCCAGTCACGCTTCCTATCCAGTGCAGCCTGGGAAGGTCCCAGGCTGCACTGAGAAAGGAAGAGGCGGGGCTCTCGTGCAAGCAAGAAGCTCGTGCAGAGCCAAAGAATCAGGGAAGTGAGAGCCTCTCTCCGGAGGCTGCTTGCGCAAGCACCGCACCCCAGCGCCGAAAATTGGTGAGTTGCAGAAAGGGCCTAGGAGAGAGAGTTCTCGGACTGAAGGAACTCTAGCATCCCCTAAATGAGAGCCTAGATCCCATAGGACGCAGGCCTTAAAGAAGCCACACTGGCTGCCAGTCAGCTTGGGCCTGAATTCAGGGTGCATATGGTGACATTCAAAGTCTAAATGACTTGGAAGCTGGATATTTGAAAGGGGGGCCTCTGTTTCAACATACCAGTCCAAAGACTGCAGAAGAGCTCTCTTCTGTGTTCCTCTTGTGGGAGAGAACCTTCTCTGCTGCCCTCCTTCCATTAGGGCAGAGCTTTCCAAACTTTTCACATTGCTGACACACTTTTTAGACATGCATCAGTTCACAACACAGCAATTCAGTTTTAGTAGCAAACCGAAGGTTAAACTAACCCCTTATAAGAGATACACACACATACATAAATTGTAATAACAAAATGTATGGGGACATAACATATCTCATGAAAACCTTTCGTATATTTTTAAAAATATATGATTTATAAATAATAACATACATTTCCAAGATTGTAGGCGACACACTAACGTGTTGCAGCACACCCTTTGGAAAGCCCTGCATTAGGGAGTACAGTCACCTTGGAGACATAGCATGAATGCTGTAGTCATTCTAGTCCTGTGTGAAAATATCTCTTTTTTTAAATTAAAATTAGGGATTTGGGGCCAAAGTGATTACAGTCAGTCCACCGCATCCTTGGGTTCTGCCTCCTCAGATTCAATCACCCATGCCATGAAAATATTTGGAAAAAAAAATCCAAAAAGCAAAACTTGATTTTGCCACACACAGAACATTACATTGATGTGTAGGCATAGCCTGCTGTTGCCTCCTGCCATTTGACAGATCTTCAGGTTCTCTCCGGCACTCTTTTGGGTTGTCATTTTATATAAGGAAGGCCATTTTACTGTGCCATTGTGTATAATGAGAACTGAGCATCCATCGATTTTGGTAACCAGGGGGGACAAGTCCTGGAACCAAACCCCAGAAGATACTGAGGGCCCACTGTATGTTCATGTCTACACATGCATCAATTGTTTTAAAAGGTTTTCAACTATTTCAACTGGTTTTAATTACCTTTTTTTAACTTGTCAAATTATTTAATGTTTTTTGTCTGTTTAAATTATTTTTTTACTGATTCGTATTGATTACCGTATTTGCTGATGCATGAGGGGGTACCAGTGTATAAAATGCACCTCATTTTCATAGGATATTTTCCAAGGGAAAAAAAAAATCAGTTTAAAAAAAAATTAGCAAGGCTTCCCCCACCTCACCCACTTCCCTTCTGTTTTGCCTCAGTGTGAGTACCCCATACTAAGGCAAAATAGATGGGAATGGGAGGAAGAGAATGGGGGAGGAGGTCTTGCACAGAGCTTCCCCCACCCACCTTCCCTTCCATTTTTCCTCTGCAAACCAGCATAGAAGGTGCACCCTATCTTCAAAGGTAATTTTCCACGAAAAAAAATGTGTCTTATACACTTGCAAATACAGCAATTTGGTTACACAGATTTTATTGTATGCTACCCTGAGACTGTATGATATAAGACTGGATATAAATATTTTAACAGATACATAAATACATAAGAAACCCTAGATAGATAAGAACAAGTGGAGATACATCAGGTAACCCTCCCTCTCTCTGTCTACCATTTTTGTCCTGTGTAGGCACATAGACTCTTCTGGAAGCATCATTACACTGCACTTCCAGTGCACATTTTAGGCCCTTTTCGCATGGCATTTCCGATGGGAAAGGGTGCCTTGAGTGTCGCACAAATGTGAGGAGTGGTCTGCAGACTTCCAGTTTTTCTTAGGCAAGGAATACTCAGAGGTGGTTTGCCATCACTCAGTTATAAACTTACCAAGAACTACATGTTTAATATAATAAAAACAGCAAAACCATGCAGATACACCCAAGGTGGATGAATGGATTGACTGAGAATGAAAGAGTGATTGAGATTATCTCTGCCTACCAATGAAGCACCAACGCAGGCTTTGCTTGAAGAAAAGTCTATAGTCTCATCACTCCAAAATTCATGGAGTCAATCTGAGAACACCATGGATTCTCAGAATCTGCTCCTTTACAGTCTAAGACAAACAGTCCTGTCATTCTAAGATGTAAAACATTAAAATATGGAACTAAAATACAAAGATAAAACCACTGATTCCATAAATTGAAGTTCTATTGCCTCAATCAAGGTGATAAGAACATGTATCCCTGCTTCTTGGGAAATAGCAACTCTATTCCTTTTCAGGAAAATACCGTGCTCCATTTTGCCAACTCCAGAAGCAAGCCTCATATTCCCTGCAACTAAGAACGTGTACGAGAGAGAGAGAGAGAGAGGGAATGTTTGTGTGGCTTCCTGCTAATATTCGTAACATACAGATTACCATCCTGCTTTATGAACGCCTCCTGTCCTTTTCTGTATTTGGCTGTTTACAGGTAGAAGGCTCTTGCCACATTCCAGCGGTTGAAATTTTGTTTTCTGTTTCATTCCAATTGAACAACTATTGTTGATGTTTCACCCACACTGTGACCAAGTTGTCAAAAGCATTTTTCCCTTTCTTCTTTTCTTCCTAGGACATTAAAAGCACATTGCAGAGGTAAGCAGATCCCACTTAATTCTCTTGATGGGTCATGGTTGTGTCAAGAAGAGATGGATAACAGGCAAAGATCATGGCCCTCCAAGTGGCTTGTATGGGGAGACTACAAGGCATCATATCCTCTAGTATTTCTTTTTTAATTACATTTTTATTAATATTTTCCATAACAAGCACTACAAAAAAGTGTGTATAAAAAGAGAAAAGGAAAAGAAGAAGTGGGGAGGAAAAAAGAAAAAAAACCTAAGCATACAAAAATACCCATGGATTAACATATGAATTAAAGGGTAGCTGAGGGGGAGGAGAATAAAAAAGTTTTTAAAATGTGAAAAGAAAACAGCAGAAGAAAAAAGAAAGAAATCGACTTCCCCTCACGTTAGACAGAATCTACCATACTCTGCATTCTTACTCTCTTTATAAAAACAAGGAATCTAACCTTTTTGTCTTCTCTTTCCCCCAACTCAACTTTCTAAAAAGAGAAAAACATACGTTACTCTGATTTCTGGGGTCCCTGGGGGACACCTAAATGTGCTCCACGTGATGGGGAATGGAAACAAGCCAGTGCACAAGCAATAGCCATGCAAGAGGCAGGGTAACCTAGTCGGGTCTTTTTACCCAGTTTTTATGCGGTCAGGCCAAGCCAAAAACCGAACAAAAATGTCCAGTAAATGATTTTATTGAATGCAAGTTTCATGCACCAACTCAATCATGCACACATGCACCCAAGAGCTATTAAGAAACAAAAGAGAGGAAATTGGATAGGGGAGTATTGTAGGGGTACAGTTGGGGCAATACTGCACCTTTTCCTGAAGTCCTGGGTCCAGGAAGGCAGCAGAGAAGTGGGGCTCAGCACAGAGAGGGCTGAGGGGATCACTCAACGGATGGAGCAACAGTCTGCTGGGGTGACCAGGAAAGATCCAAAGAACCACTCAAAAACTGGGACTATTTGTAGGGGAAAAAGTACCTGGAGGACTAATCCTTTCCTGGGAAGAACAATGGGTGTTGGAGCGATAACGAAGCTTTTCTTTTGTGTGATGGGATTGCAAGGTTTTGCCAAAGTCTCAGGATCTTCGGCTGTGTTATTTTGTGGTGTGACTTCATGCAAATGGTCCTCGCCTGATAGGATATTTGCTCAACTTGGGGCAAACACGCTAATCCCCTCAAGTCAGCTTCTCAGGGCTGAGGATCCTTTGTTTATTGTGGGTTTACATATCTTGAGGTCTCCTGGGGCTACGCGACTGAGGATTTTACTGGCCTGACCTGGTTTTCGATCTTTGACCATTGCTGCCTACGTGCCCATCCGGGAGACCTCTCAGGCACACTGAATCATATTTTAATATCAAAATTGTAGACCCCGGAATAGGGTTTTTCTAGTGGAGTAACACATATCTATTTCTGTTAACATGCCTAACATCATATCCATATTCCTTCTTTCAACTTCTGTTTCATTCTACTACAACATGCTTGCAGAATTTAAAAAAAATCTGGCACAGGGCCATCAGATCTGAATATCTAAACAGCTACATTTCACTGCTAGGGTAGGGTGTTACTCTCTTGGTCCTCCCCATGCTTAACGCATTTACTAAAGTGTAAATGCATATAACAGGAATGCCAGACCCAAATGGGTAATCCTTTGCTTCCCCTTTGTCCAGGGGAACTAAAAGGGCTGGAATGTTTCTCTGCTGTATATCATCTGCTGCATTATTTACCACAAATATTGCTCATGCTATAAGAGTAACTTGTGTCAGTGTCCAGCAGTGAAAGAACCCTTGGAGAGGCCTGGAACTAACACGAAGTTCCAGAACAAGACAGCATGTTTTCCTCTCACTGAGCTATGGCACTGTGCCATGTTTCTGTGTTCCTGTCTTTGTGTAATGCATAAAAAGAATATCTAGGCTGAGTGTAGCTGTCACAGACCTCATGTGGCTGTAGCCAAGGTGACAATTTTGCCTCTAAGGAAAGAAATTGTGTTATATTACATTATCATGCTCAGGATTTCCAAGATTCTCAGGTATGGCAGGTGATGGAGAGGTAGCAAGGAGACTCTGTGCATAATGATGTCACATCATCCAGCTAGTTTTTCATTGGCCATTATTGGGGAGATACAGGTTAGCTATTTGGAATAGTCAGTTTACAAATCTTTCTTTCAGGTATGAAGCACAGAAGGAGTTCAAGAAATCTGTTGTTTTTCCCCTTGAACTGAAGTGGAGGATCTGGGAATTCTGGGATACAAGTCCCTTTCTGGAAGGTGTCATGAAGCAGTTCAAAAGTAAGGGAAATAACAGCAAGAATCAGGAAACGTGGACTTTAAATAAGTGCTATTTAAATAAATAATTTCAGTTCACCATAGGAAGGGCTTCAGCAATTCAGAATTTCTGGTTTTGGTAGAAAGGTGGAATAAATAGACCAGAAAGAAAGGAAGCTCGCTCCTACCAGCTCAGCTAAGTTCCTTGTGAATGAATAAATTTACAGATAAATGTAAAAATTGCCTTTCTAAACTTTACGAGAAAACTATTAAGTCTCACATTGCCCTGTTTCCAGGAGGATAGCCTCATTTGTCCGTTACAGAAAAAACAAGAAAAGATAGAAGATTAAAAACTTTTATATGGCATAAGCTGTAATGGTCACGACACACTTTTCTCAGATGCTAAAATGTGTCATGATCTACAAAAATGTATCTCATATAATATTGTAAGACCTTAAAGTTCCAGAAGAACTTTTCTTGTTCTTGTCATATTTGGTATTCATACAGCTAAATCCTTTACTTCATTCTCAACTGGACTGGACCACTGGAATCAAGTACTGACTTTTAACAAGTCGCATTGATTTAGTGGGTTTGTTCTGGTTGCTCTCTAACCCTGCACTCTGTGGCTTAGTTCTCTCATTGTGCTAAATCATGGCTAAATCATTGGATAAATGATTTGCCTTATTGTCCAAACCCAATAAACTGTAGTTACTCTTAACTAGAGTGGTACCTCACCAGTGGTGAGTGAATTATGGAGTAAACTCCCCTGGAGGCCCAGCTAACATCAATGCTGGTTTCATTCCAGCACCAAGTACCAATAGCACCTGGCTATTTCCCTAAGCTTTCAGGCTTTGTGACCTTAGCTGGGTTGTGCATCAACACTGGCTGCATATTGATTTGTGGAGTTCGGCTCTTTTATAGTTTGATGTTGAAGAATTTTGATAGATGGAGCTCTTACTTGAGACCTCTTCATGCAGGATGTGTCAATATTTTAATTGATTAAAATCTAGTTTGTTGAATCAAGCTAGCTTCTTAAACTATTGTTTCCACAAAGCCTACTTAAGAGTAACCACATTTTGCTACGCCCAGCAGCGTACACAGCAATCTGTGGTGAACTAAAAAAGAAGCAAATATTGCAAGTGCTTCAGAAAAGGTGGGCAAACAGGCAGAACGTCTGAGCCCAATGGCCCACCCTCATTTTACAATGCTAAGCTAAAGTTCAGTGTTTTGTTGGGGACCAGACAAAATCCAAGAAGAGCCACAGATAGGAATGTTGAAAGAACAAGCATCAGAAGACAAATCTGAATACTTGCAAGGATATGGCAGTTGGGGGGAGATTCCCCCCCCTAAATAATACTTCAGGTGAAAACATGTAGATACCTTAACGTTGTTACCCAGTTATTTAGGACACAGGATTTGCAATACATGACAGTGTGGCATGTTACCTTTCTTCTTTTTTCTTCCACAGAGAAGCTAGTATCTGGACTTACGTTACACAAAGGTAAAATCTGTAAGCACCAATTCACTAAAGGGATTGTCAGCAGGTTGCCTGTAAATGGCCATTTCCACACTAGCCTGTTATAGCGCGATGATTCCACTTTCAACATCCTCTGGAATCCTGGGTCGGCCCCTCCCGAAACTGCAAACCCCAGGATTCCAGAGGAGGTTGAAAGTGGAATCATCGTGTTATAACAGGCTAGTGTGGAAACGGCCAGTATTTCCTTAGAGTCTGACAGTTTTGTCCTTAGAATTACTTGTGTTTCTATGTAGAACTCTAGAATCATCAATGCTTCTTCCTTAAATGGAGGCATGCTGGTAGGATTGCACTGGGGCATAGCCCACACCCAAGGTTTCATGGATTCCCCTTATTTATTATTAAATGTATTGGCTTGCTTCCATAGTATATAAATTGCCATGTCTTTCCATATAAACTTGCCCAAATTTTGAGTTTCAAGATTCCTGGAGGAAGGATTTATATTGACCCCAATACGATCACAAGCATTTTGGGATTAAAACATGGGAGATGACCTTCTTGGAAGAGACTGCAAGTGCTATCCGGTCCAACCCCCTTACATGCAGGAATACACAACTTAAACAGCTCCTTCTTTTTTAAACTGCTCCTTTTTATATATATAATTTTTAAGGTTATTTTATTAGAATAAAAACAAACAATAGAGAAATAACATATAACATCTACAGAGAGAAAAAAGAAAAGAAAAACTAAACAAACACAAACTAAATAGACTGACTAAACAACTAAACTACCCTACACCTAATTTAAAAAGGGTTCCCAACTCTGCAGCAACCAGTGTAAAGCAGTCAAATAGTAATCCTAAACACAGTACCCAAAAATAATATCCTTTTAATATTTACTGTTTAATATTTTAGAGTTTCATCTAAAATGGTACTATATTGAGAGTATTAGTAATAATAAGAGATTATTAGTAATATCTATATCTATTTGTCACTTCCATATACAAATATACATTTGTCACTTCTATGCATTTGCTAAGAAATTTTAAACTAGTATCCTAAAATTAGCTAATAAAGTCAGTTATCTTGAATCTAACATAATATCTCAAATCCTTTAAACCAAGGGTGTCAAACTCAATTTCATCTTGGGCTGCATCAGCAGTATGGTTGCCCTCAAAGGACCGGTTATATCTGTAAGACTATATAAATGTATCTACTCTTTTATCATAGTAAATAATTGCCTCTGCATTATTACTGGTTTTAATAATTACTAGCTCTGAAACTAGAAGTCCAGGAAAAGTAATGGCAAGCAGATTTTCACGTGTACAACTATTGTACAATTTATTGAAAAATGAGTTTTGAAAACAGAAAGTTATTTTTCTAATCATCAGACAAATATCACCAAGCACTGTTTATTACATTAACTTTGTTTAACTCTTTGGTCCCCATTGAGACAGGCAGAACAAATAATTGTGCTCTGATCTAATGTGCAATCTGTGGCACATGAAGTTGATAAGGCGATGTTGCCTGGCCTTGTACGTTCTTGGACATTTTGGGGCTATTTGATCATAGTTCATGGTCCCTAAACCTCTGTTAAGTGACATAGAATTGATCAGTATATCCAAAGTATGCCACTTTCTGTTCCCAGACTCTCTCTATGCCTCATTCTGCCCCCCAGACACTCTCTGTGCCTCTCTGGCTGCCAGTATTCTGAAGAGGGACCCAGCAGCCAGCACTCACAATCTACTTCTACTTCTGACGGCTCCTCTGGCCAACTTTTACGAGCCGCACAGAGTGTTGCCATGGTAACCCGCAGCAACTCTCTGACAGCAAGACTTAGATGGAGGAGCAGTCAGAGTAGAAGAAGATTGCAAGTGCTGGCTGCTGGGCCCCTCTTCAGAATACTGGCAACTGGGGGCCCGCAATGTGAGGATCAGGCTCACCAGGTGAGGGGAGTGCCACAACTGCAGGAGAGATGCAAGGGCCACATGAAATGGCCTGGCGGGCCAGATTCTGCCTACGGATGTTGTACTTGACACATGTACTTTAAACCATGAATAGAAACCATGTGGTTCCATGAGAGGTCGCTAGGGGCTCCACAAGAGATCATGATTGCAAAAAGATACACATAATTTTTTGAGATGTAAATAAAATAATTTTTATGCAGGGATTCCTTGAGACCTGAAAATTATTTCAGGGTTCCTCCAGGGTAAAAAGGTTGAGAAGGACTGCAGTAGCCGGTCAGATAATGTGGGGAAAGGGGAAGAGACAAGTTCCCCCCTTTCCATTTTTTTTAAACCAATTCATGGGCAGGATGAAGTGCACACCACCCTGCGAGGACCCTGCATGCTGGCCCTGAAGGCTATTTGAAGACGCATTGTGCTCAGAGAAGAGGAATTCTCTGTGTGTGTAGCTAGCAAAAACTCACTTGCTGCAGACTAAGAAAGAGAGGTTGGAGATTGGGGACATTTGCATGCTCTGCTGTTTTACACTGTGCTAAGAAACTGAGATGTGAGGTTGCAGGTTCATATGGCAAATCATGGAAAATGTAAGATGTGTATTTGAGAGGGATGAACAAGCTTTCAGAATCAGATAGCTTTCACCACTTGAGAGAGTCCTCTTTCAAAATACAGGCTCAGTGGCTTGTATGTTTTGACCCGTAGCGCCTTCTTCAGTCTGGCTGCTTTTTGAAACAGGAGCTGTTTTATGGGCATTTTTATGTTGTAATCCATCTATGATATGAGGAGTGCAAGGGATACATATACATTAAAATAAAATGTGAGGAGAGAGGGAAAAGTATGTCCATCTTGGCTATAGTATGTGAAAGTAATGTGGATTTTTAGAGGGATCATGAATCTTGTGATATGTTTAGACTCAGATCTCAATGCAGCCTTTTTAGCCAATTCTCTTTTTCTCTTCTTCTATTTATCTTCTCCAACAGCAAATATAACACTGGATCCCAACACATCTCATCCCACATACATCTTAAGTGATGGTAATCAACATATTGATATTGGGAAACCCAGGTTTTGTGCTTCCTCTCCCGAAAGGTTTGATAAGGTTTTGTGCATCCTGGGGCGCGAGCAATTCACAGCAGGCAGACACTTCTGGGAATTCTCTGCACCAAGTGATGAAAGATGGGGTGTGGGGGTTGCCAGAAAGTCTGTCAAGAGAAATGGTGTATTTGAATGTGGTCCCACTCAAGGGTATTGGCTTGTGAGAAACTGTGAAATAGCTGGCCACCCGGGTTTCCCTGTGCAGTCGCAGCCCGAGAAAATCAGGGTGAGTCTAAACTGTGAAGGTGGGAGGGTGGCCATTTTTGATGCCGATACAGCAGCCTTGATCTATGCGTTCTCAACAGCCGCATTCTCAGGAGAAGCTCTCCTCCCTGTGGTGCATCTCTGCAAAATAACTACACGATGAATTAGCCTTAGTGTTTCCAGAGATCGAAAACAACTTGAAAGCATACAACAGCAACAATATGTGCATAATGTGTGTATGCCAGAAGTCCCCAATGTGGTACACACACAGGTGATGAAGCATCTACAGTTATCTCCTTTGGCATGTAAGGATCGCTGCCCTAACAGTTTCAGTTATTTTGTTTTCAAAATGCTCTCATATAGCTGGCTGTGCTTCAAAGTGAAATAGCAGTAAGGGTTCAGCCAACAGCCATCTTTATGACTCTGCATCCATGGGGCTTAACCCACATTCTGCACATATTCTAGCTCAGTGTTTCCCAACCAGAGTTCCTTGGAATCCCAAAGTCCCACAATAAGTCATTAGAGGTTCCAACGAGAGATCATGATGGGAAAAAAAATAAAAAAAAATTTTTTGAGCTGCAGATATAATTTTATGCAGAGGTTTCCTGAGACATGAAAATTATTGCACGGGTTCCTCCAGAGCAAAAAGGTTGAGAAAGGCTGTTGTAGACTGCTGTAGTGCTCCTTGAGTTCAGTCACCCCCTAAAAGGGGTCCTGGCATCATAAACCTTGAAATTCTGTTGATGATAAAAGTGACAGCAGTTGACCTCTGTGAGGGCCTCTACTTATCTATCCTCCCCCCATGCCACCAGTGTGAAGACTCGGCTATTTCCACACGACACTCTTATAGCGCAATGAGTCCACTTTCAACCTCCTATGGAATCCTGGGGTTTGCAGTTTCCGGAAGTGCAAACCCCAGGATTCCATAGGAGGTTGAAAGTGGAATCATCGTACTATAGGAGTGTTGTGCGGAAATGTTCTCCCTCCTCGTGTGGCAGCAAATGTGGGGACATCTAGATGCTGCCATGGCTCCCACCTGAGACTTTATTCATCTCACCACCACCTTGAAGCACTACTGCCACCACAGACATTGTGTGTCTGAACTCAGGAACCCAATAACCCTTACATAGTATTCTCAGAGGCAGCAGCATATAATACAGAAACTGATATCAAACAGAAGTTCAACATACAGATAAAAATTGTTTATTTAAAATATCTAAAACCTGACTTGACCCTAACTCACATCTCTCACTCATATTCCTAACTTCGACACTAATTGCTCAGTCTCTCTCAGACTCCAGCTGACATCCACCTGGCCTTTAAAATCCTCTTAGGCAAGCATTCACTCCCCAGATTCCATGTTCACCCTCAATGGACAGATTACTTACCTGATCACATGTATTATACATTACATACAGACCTATGTGTGTATATGTGCTTTTAAGTCACTTGTTAACTTATAGACCCCATAAATCTCATAGGGTTTTCTTAGGCAAGGAGTACTCAGAGGTGGTTTGCCATTGCCTTCCTTTGAAATGTAGCCTATGGTAACTGGTATTCCTTGGCAGTCTCCCATCCAAGTATTAACCAGGCTGGAGCTGGCTTAGCTTCTACAATCAGATAGGATCTAGTACCTTTAGGGTATTCAGGCCACTACATATCCATACCTTACCTTTATTTCTCTGAGAAACACAGCAACATTTTTTTACATAAATCTGGAATATCACAACCATATAACCTGAAATTTGGGCTTGATTCTAGTTGATAATGCCAAAAGACAGAGACATGTTGGATAACTGGGATTTACATAACTGTTCACTCATCATTCTACAATGGATCTACTCTGCTTGGGTCTGCCAACAGTGTTTAAATCGTAGTGTCCATGATCTCCACTACAAGGTCTATAATTTCCCTAGATTTAAAACTCCCCTATTAAACATTTCCAAAATTTCCCCTCGATCTGGTAAATATTTCCACAGTTACAGCAAGTTAAGAAGTGCTGGAGTTTGACACATTTCCCCACTTTTCTAACATTGTCAGAAAGATATTGCAGGGTGTTGTTTTTTTTTGTTTTTGTTTTTTGCCCCCAGATTTTGGTGAAAATTATTAACCTTTTATTCAGGATGGCAAGGAAAGCTGTTTTTCAGTGGATTGGTGAAGTTCAGGCTAGCATTTCAAACATTATTGACCTTCTCATGTGTCCCATTAAACTGTTGACAAATTTATGCCATACAGTCTCTGTTCTTCATTTTGAAACTAGCCTCCAGCCAATATGTTTTTTTTAAAAAAGTAGCCTGCCACTGGAAACAAGTCCATAGCTATATTTTCTTCTTTATTTTTTACAGTTACAGTAGAGGGCATTTTTGGGCATAGCAATCCATTATGAGGGGATTATGCCGTCAGCCAAAATCCAGCCAAATAGGTTTAGAGTGTTTTCTGCTATGCACTTTTAATGTCTGGAATTGTCTAAAAATTTCTTGGCAAACAGGTAGCTGGCAGGAATTGTTGCTCCATAGCAGGAAATCAAGCTTGTCAGGTTTTAAATGTACAGGAGCAGAGAACTTTGTGCAGGAGCAGCCTGTATCACTTGAATTTCTTCTTTTTAGGGTCACTCTTGTATCTTGTGTGGTTTCTGTGGACAATTCTTGTGAAAATGGCATACAGCACAGATAACTACAAAATTCCAGTATAAGTTTAGCTACTAGAGAGTTAAGATTAATCTTAACTCCAATGTAATGTATTACTTATTACATTGTAATATATTATTTATTACTTATTACATATATTACTCCAATGTAATATATCTTGCATTTTGTTTTATGGGGATTATTACCTAGTAAGTACCTAGTAAGTCAGATCACAATAGAATGCAGTTCCACATCATTCATAGAATCAAAGAGTTGGAAGGAACCATAAGGGCCATCTAGTCTAACTCCCTGCCATGTGGGAACACATACAACCAAAGCATTTTGAATGAACACCTCTTTTTTGTATCCCTATAATGGTAACTCTGCATAAAGAACTCTTATGTATGTCCCAATATTGGCTCAATACTATGATTTTAAGTTATTAATAAAATTATGATGATCTTGATTTGTTTTTATTAGTGAACCTGGTTGCATAGATTTGTTGCTTGTTAAGGTGTACGCCTATAAAGAAAGGTCTGCCTGCAATAAAAATTAAAATGAAATTATTGACTATTAGCTAAGAATTTATAATACAGTGTATGGTACAGCTTAACTGTATAACAGTGGGTCCACTCTTGTATTCAAGATCATTATTAGAAAGTGGCATTGGGAGACTTCTGCTGAGCTCCAGGCCACTTCCACTGTGGGGTTCCACTAACTTCTTATTTGTCTCCCGTGGTATTTAACATCTATATGAAACCACTAGGAGGTGTTATGAGATCGGTATCATAATGTCAGCAATATGCAGGTAACACTCAACTGTACTTCGCTGTTCCATGTGAGTCAGGAAGGGCAGTTCCAGTGCTGGTCTGGTGCCTAGAGTCAGCTAGGCTGCAATAAGGCAGAAGAGGGCTGCCCAAATGTTGTCAGAGGCAGGAAGAACTGAGCACAGGGCACTTTTGCTGAAATAGTTGCACTGGTGGCTAGTAGACCACTGGGCCCAATTCAAAGTATTAGTATTAACATTCAAACCCCTAAATGAGTCAGGAACCAGATACTTAAGGAACCACCTGAGCCACTACTAAGATGCTTGGGATTTAAGATCAGCATGGCAAGCTCTGTTGGCGATCTCCTGTAGAGCCAAGATGCATGGCATGGCTTTCTTGGTGGTGGCACCTCAGTGGCAGAACTCCTTTCTATCAGAGATCCCATTTCCCCCCATGATTTCTGCCCTCAGGAAATAGTTAAAGCATACCTATTTGTACAGGCTTGCAGACAATAATGGAAGGGATTGATTTGTCTACCACTGGTGTTTTTATTGTTCTTACAATATGTTAGAAAATATTTACAATTTTATAATTTTAGACCTGTAACTTTGTGATTTGTAGACTTATGATGTTACCAGTTTGTAATTTGAAATTGTCAACTACGTGATTTATGTGTGATTGTTAGCCCCTCTGAACTGTTAGAGGAACGGCAGAGATAAATAAAATCAATGTTATTCAAGGAAACGCTAATCCTAGCCCTCTCTCTTTTTATAGTTACTGCTTGCCCTTAACAATTATTCAGGGAAATTCATTGAATCATGGAATAATAGAGTTGTAAGAGACCACAAGGGCCATCCACATCCAAACCAGCGTGGGCTTTGAGATCTGCTGGAGACGGCCTTCTCTCCATCCTACCACCTTCCCATGTGCATCTGATGAGAACACTGGAGAGGGCCATCTCAGACTCTGAAACTCCCTCCCCAGAGACGTCAGACTGGCACCCTCCCTAGCTTCTTTCTGTAGACAAGCAAAGGCATTTTTATTCTGAAAGCATTCAATGTGTGATTATGGCCTGTCTGATAAAAGGTGCTGGCCATTGTTAACTATGCAGAATTTATGAATGGTTGAATTTTAATCATTTTGACTTTGATTTACTTCTTATTTGATCATTTAATTTGGGTTTTAACTTGCATTCTGTGATTTTTAACTATTTTTTGTTTAAATTATTATAAGTCACTTTGAGTCCTTACCAAGAAAAACGTGGAGCACAGTTGTGTAGGAATGGGAGGGTGGGGGGGAATTTGCCCGGGTGGCAATGTTTTTGGGGTGTCCCAGCTCACAGCCACGCCCCCACATGCCTTGGCCATGCCCCCACACACCACAGCCACGCCTCATGCACCAAGGCCACACTCTCCACACTATAGCTCCCCCTCCGCATACTCCAAGCTCTGCCACCAGTGGAACATAAAGAAAGAGCATCATCATCATCATCATCTTATTCAAGAGTTTTTGTACGTCCTCCCTTTTCCCAAACATTTCTTCTTTTTCAGAGCTAAAATTTCTGTCTGGGCAAATTGTTAACATTAGGGATGGGCCAACCAAATCCTCGAATCCTCAAATCCTGGGCAAGGATTTGAGATTCCCAGATCCGAACCCTGTGCCAAAATAAGCAAACTGAATCTTCAAATCCGCCAACCAAATAGATTGTTGGAGACTGGGACACCTGAAAACCTGGGAGCCCAGACATACAAGGGGAGACAGTAAGTAGGTAAGTTTTTCCCCTGAACTAATAATGGACTTTGCTAACAATTTCAGAAATTACATCTGGGCTTGTATTCTAAATTATTTAAATTGAACATTACATATTTAAGTTCAGCACTTGACTGGTAGGTACAGGCTTGAGATTTCAAGGACAGCTGAAACATTCCTTTGCATAGCTCCCTTGCAAAGCTCTTTCAGACACAATTCTGCAGTTTTTAGTTTTACAAGGTGTCACAGCCTTCTCTGCCAAAGTGTGCTGGTGCATCATCAAACTACAAATCCCAGGATGACATAAGGAGCTATGCAAAGAAAATCCAGTGTTGACCCAGATTATCTCTGTACTATAGTGGTCCTGTTTACACAGGCAGGAAAATGTGGGATTAATCCACATTTTCCTGCCTGTGTAGAAAGGGCCTTCATGTCATTTTCAATCTGGGGAGATCCTGAGGCAAAACTAGGACAATTGTCTTGGCCAGATTTCTTCAGAAGGAGGGTTGCCTTTGCCTAGGCTTTTGCTAAGGCTGAGAGAGGGTGTCTTGCCCAAGATTATCCTTCACTCCCTTGCTTTTTAAACGCTTTTTTAAAAAGGATTCGAAAGATTCGAGATTCGTGAGGTTTGTGGATTCCCAGAACCTTCCAGAGATTTGGATCCAGATTCGGATTTGGAAAATTCTGGATTCGTCCCGTCCCTAATTAAAATGCCTGAGTTTTCTTACAAGATGAGGACTAGTGGAAGTGTTGGATCAGGTAGTCGAGTTCAGAGGAGGAGGAGGAGGAAGAGGGACATGCCAGTTTAAAGCAGGGTGTGGGAAGCCACCAAAGCAGCCAACCCAGCCCCTTGGGAATCAAGTTGAGAACACTTCATTTTACAGTTACTTAGCTATTGGGAATTCCACTGTAACCAGTTGTATTGTTAGTATTATTAAACATTGCTGAACAATCTGTTTAAATAGCTGTTGTTTAGACACACTGAAAGTTAGGAACATTTATAGTCAGAATGATCACAGCTTACATAGTAGAGGTATTTAAAGGGAGCCTCAAAAAAGCTTGAGATGGGGAGACGAGTACCAAGATCTGCCCAACAGTCCTGAGAAATTCGATGAATGGACTTTTGTTCTAGGGTGAGAGAAATAAAATATATTTTAGTTTCTGCAGTATTATTCACATGTATTATTAACATATATGTATTAGCTTATAACACATTTTAGACACATTTACACGTATATTTTAGTATATTTTGTATTTGAGCCCCAGTAATAAAATAAAGTCTAACAAGGAAGATTTTTAGAAATGATAGGGCCTCCCAAAAAGGAGTTTGAAAGTAATTGGAAAGGAGGGAAAGGAAAGGCCTCGATAAGGAGGGCAAGACAAGGTCACCACCTGTAAAGGAATAAATTGATTTATGGGGACATACCAGAACACAAAGGGGTACTGTGAAACTACTGATAAAGACACCTGGGATGCACGAGGGAAATGCATGATCATATGCGTGATCACTCATACTGTAAATATGGGGAAGGGGGAATGTAACGTTCTTAGGTGATCCTGATAGGCTGTAACTTTTGGGGTCCTGTCCAATGAGATCCAAGGGAGAGGGAAACCTGCATGGGACAGGGGGATAAAATATGAGGTATTCCATAGTGGGGGTGTCCTCCTCTCTAGGGAGCACCTGCTTCTGTAGAGACGTATTTTTTTTAATAAACATTTAATGCTTCAGCCGATCCTGTGCTAAATTATTATCTTATCAGCTATTTCTTACATAGGGCATGAATGATTCATGTCAGGAAGACATTAATGGGATGTCATTGTGGGAAGCAAAGAGGAATGGAGTACAGGGATTGCAAGCAGGTCTTCAAAAAGAAAGGGTGATGTTGATTTTACTCCTGACCTATGTAAGCTGTGATCATTCTGACTATATGGGCAGTGGGGAGTTGGGCTGGGGCACCGCAGTTCTCAAGGAAATGAATTGCTTTCTCTCCCACTGATGGGAGAGCTGAGGCATGTGACATTTTTTCATGCCAATAAAGAAGTCCTCTCTGCTTTCTTAGCACTCACTTTCTCCGGAGAAGACCTTCACCCCTTCTTTTCTGCAAACAGAAAAGCCCACCTGATACTCTCTTCTTAAAGGTGTACAATGTACCAATAAGCATTGCCGATGTTATCCTCTGGACCAGGGGTACATCAAGACAAGGGCTCCTAGTACTACCCAGCAGCCATTGCTTCACTGGGAATGGAAATGGAACTGATTGTCAATGGTTTTAAGATACAAAGCACACTTAAGCAATGAGACCACATGTGCACTTGCTAACCATACAAGCCACTACAAAAGTTAGGGACGCAGAAGGCGGCACGGGTGCCCTGGGGGCATTATTGCTGTTAGGTTCCTTCAAGTCAGCTCTAATTTCTGGCTATCCCAGCGTTTTCTTGGCAAAATTTATTCAGGGGAGGTTTCCCATTGCCTTCCTCGTAGACTGACAGAGTGTGACTTGCTCAAGGACAACAGGTGAGTTTCCAGGGCTGAGTGGGGATGTGAACCCTAATCTCCAAGTACTCTAGTCAAAATACTGCAAACACTCAAAACACTGCACCCAGACCAGCTTGCCCTGTGGGGATGCCTATTTGCCAAAGGACTGCTGTGGTGGATGCTGTACATGGCAATAGGCCCCTCCAGTTTGCTAAAGAGCTGCCCTAGGAAATTCTGTGGAGCATGGTTTGCATGTATGCCACAAACCTCTGAGCAAGAGTGGAAAATCTCAGTGAGGAAGATTGAGAAGAGCCCAGGGAGAGTATGTAAACAAAACAAAACAAACAAAAAACTGAAGATGACAGCAGGGGATGGAACTGCAGCTAACATCCCCAACAGCAGCAGCTTTGAGGCCAGAGGGCAGCAAGATGAGCAGCATTCCAGCCCAGGGCTTTGAAGCGTGAGACAGGCCAGAGATCCTGAGTAGATATCTGATTTATTTGATGCCATCCTGTTTCATTTTGTTGTTTTCAGATTTAAATTGTAGTTATCCAATTTGTTCCTTGCTTCATCCTTCTTAATAAATACATTCTTATCGGTCAATATATTTGACTTTCGTTAGCATTTTTATGCCACTCAAAAGGCCATTCATTATCTGTTTCATAGAATCATAGAAATGTAGAGTTGGAAGAGACCACAAGGGCCATCCAGTCCAACCCCCTGCAATGCAGGAAAAACCCTCAAAGCACTCCCGACAAGTGGCCATCCAGCCTCCGCTTAAAAACCTCCAAAGAAGGAGACTCCACCACACTCCGTGGCAGCACATTCCACTGCCAGACAGCCCTGACCGTCAGGAAATTCTTCCTGAGGTTCAGGTGGAATCTCCCCTCCTGCAGCTTGTATCTATTGCTCCTTGTCCTGGTCTCAAGAGCAGGAGAAAACAAGCCCACTCCCTCCTCGACATGACATCCCTTCAAGTATTTAAACATGGCTATCATGTCCACTCTCAACCTTCTCTTCTGCAGACTAAACATACCCAGCTCTCTAAGTCTGTCCTCATAGGGCATGGCTTCCAGGCCCCTCACCATTTTGGCTGCCCTTCTCTGGACCTGCTCCAGCTTATCCATATCCTTCTTGAATTGGGGTGCCCAGAACTGGACACAGTATTCAAGATGAGGTCTAACCAAAGCAGAATACAGTGGTACCAATACCTCCCTCAATCTAGATACCATACTCCTATTGATGCAACCAAGAATTGCGTTGGCTTTCTTGGCTGCCACATCACACTGCTGACTCATGTTCAGCTTGTAGTCTATTAAGACTCCTAGATCCCTTTCACACGTACTGTTAGCCAGCCACGTGTCCCCCATCCTATATTTCTGCATACGATTTTTTCTGCCTAAGTGTAGGACCTTACATTTCTCTCTGTTGAAATTCATTTTGTTAGCCTTGGCCCAGCTCTCCAATCTGTTTCGGTAGAGCAGAAAACATTAAAAACACACAACACTATTTCTATTCAGAATTTTTTAATTAGAACTAGTAACTTTTCTAGAGAGGGCAATTTTGAGACCTACTAAACATGGTAGGATTTGTCTCTTTGTATGGGAACAGTAGTACAGTCACACACACACACACGTACACACACAATTGCAGGCTTGACTTTCATGGCTTTGATTATTTGCCTGTTTCTCCAACCCCTATTTCCCGCCGCCACCTCAGGTACTTCTTCTTTGGGCGAACCTTCCCTCTCGGTGGTTCTGATTAGGCCATGAAGCCTTTTAAAAACCTGCCTCAGGTCCTCCTCCACCAGCCACAACCTGGCCAGCTAAGGACACCTCCCAGCCCAATTTCTCAGCACCATAAACCCTCTCCCAGTACCCCCATACAGACATTCAAGTTAGGAGGTGGATGAGGGAGAAGAAGTATAGGGCCACTGTCCTATATGGCCACTTCTCTGACCTGGTTTGGACCCTGGGTGTCAGTTCTGCCCATGATGCCTCAGCCTCTTTCTCCTCCTTCGGACAGACAGACAGACATATAGAGAGCATTCTGATATTTGCAATTTTCCGCTTTTGCTGGGCTCCTGTGCCCCTAACCCCTGCAAATGTGGAGGGCTGACTGCACTTTTATGAACTGATTCATTTTTTAAAAATACATAAAATCCCCATATCCTTTATTTGTACTAATTGTTAATCAAGATCCCCGACACCATACTCCATGAACACAAGTACATTTCATTAAATACCTACCATGGTACAAATCAACTTCAGGAAGTTCTTCCTAATGCTTCAGTGGACTCTCCTCTTGTAATTTGAATCTTTTGGTTAAGGCCCTCAGGAAGAACCTCCTGACAATGAGGGCTGTTTGACAATGGAATAGACAGGCTGGGGGGAGGAGGGAATCTCCGTCTTTGGAAAGAGGTCAGATGGCCACCTTTTGCGAGTTGCTTTAATTATGTGTTTCTCCATGGCAGCAGGATGGACCAAAAGGCCCTTCAGATCCCTTCCAGATCTATTATCGTTATGCAGAGAAGCCAGAATTACAGGCAGCTCCAAAACAATGTAGGATTCTTCCATGCAGATTATCCTAGCAAAGAGTTCCCAAAGAAATAACTAAGTTTTCTATTTGAAAAAATCTAATTACACGTTTCAGTACTCTCTAACTGGCAGATTTAGTAGCAAGAGTCCTGATTAATCCTCTGTCATCCTGCTTTTTCGGATGCTTTGAAAACATCCCAGTTTTTCTCTCACTTTCTCCCACTTTTCTCCTTTGTCCTTAGTTGCTGCACACTGAGCTCAAAGTGCAAAAGTACTTTGCACCCCAGTAACTCAGCCTGGGAGGGAGACGAGAGGAGGGAGCAGAAGCTTGCCCCTCTTTGTAGGCTCAGTTAAAAGCAAACTGTTGCACCCTGTCCTAGGTTCTGTCTTCTTCCTCATCAACACCTTCTGCCATCTCCACCTCACTCTGGTGTTGCTTGGCTGCAAGTCTCCTGGTTTTCATCTGTGAAATGCTGGAGGGTATATTTCCAGAATATTATCCCTGTATAATAGCTATAGGTAAGCTCGTGACTAGCCCATGCCCTTTGCTGGCACAAACACCACATATTCTTACATAATCAGGTGGGGAGGGAGGGTGCTGAACATTGTGATCGGCAGCTAGATGGGTAGACAAGGCGGAAGTATTTGCTTTCTTTCTCTTAGAGCATTCAGAAGCTGGAATGAAAGTTTGCTTCCATCCCCATTTCATATGAAATTGTTCTTTTTCTATATGACACAGAAATAATATCCGTCCTGTAAAAATAATACCCATGCCTGTCAAATAAATAAACAAATAAAAAGAAACCCACAACCATCCTTATCAGAAGATTCAACTCAATTTTTTCACCTCCAGCCAGTTTCCTGTCAGCAGAGGTCTCCAGTGATTTCCAGCAAGGGAAACACCCGGTTGCTTAAAAGTGAAACTAGCCCTTATGTTCTCTTGTTTCTGAAGTAGCCATGGCTGCTGGAGGTGCTGCTGCCGCCCAGGATCTCTGTGCTGAACTTCTTTGCCCCATCTGCCTGGGTTATTTCAACAACCCAGCCACCATTGCAGAATGTGGGCACAATTTCTGCCGAAGCTGCCTGAGCCAGAGCTGCAGAGAGCTGGGGAGAGAAGCTGGCTGCCCCCAATGTGAAAAACTCTTTCAAGAAGAAAACCTTATTACAAATCGACAGCTGGCAAATGTGGTGGAAATAGCCAAGAGGCTGCAGGAGGGGAAAAGGGCAGAAGGAGGGAGTAAGGTCTGTGGGAAGCACCAGGAGCCGCTGAGACTGTTCTGTAAAGAGGACGAAGTCCTCATCTGTCTCGTGTGTGACAGAGCCAAGGAGCACAGAGGCCATGAGGTGATTCCTCTGGAAGAGGCCCCTCCTGACTATAAGGTAAGTAGTCACTGTGCGGCCTAATGGCATTTCTTGGTCATCTCTACAGTCCCATTGTTAAGGAGTATTGAGTAATCATATGCGGAAATGGGGACCTCAGATCTCCCACGGCTAGCCTTTGGGTGTCCAAAATGGCTCCCTCTGTGAACAAGAAGGTGGTATCCGCATGGGAAAGCGCCCCATTAGAGGCTCATAATGGAGGGAAAACCCTAACAGGGGAAGACTCAGGATGGACTGCAGTTAAGGAGAAAGCCTAGCTTCTGCTACAGGCAGAGGCTTATCTAGGGTGGGGCAGGTGGGGTACATGCCCTGGGTGCTCTTGCCCAAGGTTGCAAAAAAACTGTGCTAGAAGATTAGCAGCAGAGGAGGCGGCCCTGGGGGAGGAGGAAGGTTGTCCTAGGTGCTGTCTACACCACATAAACCACCAGCTACAGAATGTTCATTGAGGGGGAGGAAATGGAAACTGGGGTGGTTGGACTAAAACAGTGGTTCTCAACCTGTGGGTCCCCAGATGTTCGTGGACTTCAGTTCCCAGAAGCCCTGAGCATTGACCATAGTTGCTGGGGCTTCTGGGAGCTGAAGTCCACGAACATCTGGGGACCCACAGGTTAAGAACATGCAAATGGTTGAACAGATGGATATTATGTTATAACATACTGTGTCTGAAGTATTGCAGGATCTAACATGTATTATTAGCATTTGATAGTGTGATACATTAAATTTCAATATGTTGATTATATGGGGAAAAAACTGAAATCTAGTGAGGGATGGAAGATAAACAGAAATAATTCAATGATATGTACAATTATATATGTTTATTTTATATTATGGAACTTCAATAAAAAAAATTTAAAAAATATTTCAACTAATTAATAAATAATTCTAGAAACTCAGAGAGATTTTTGGGGCAGAAAATATAATGGTCTCAGGACTTTGATGATGTGAACTCTGGCATTCTTATACCATTGGGCTACACCTGTAAAAAAGAACCAAATTATTTTGTCCTTAGGAAAAGATTGCAAGTTGTCTGCAGAGTCTGAAGAAGTTGCAAGAGGAAATTTTTACATGTATAACAGAAACAGAGAAGGAAAGCCAAGACCTGCTTGTAAGTAGCCATTTGGGAAAGTGAAAAGGATTAGAGTTATCTGGGAAAACTGAATATGAAATCTAGGAGACTCTAGAACACATGTATCAAACACAAGGCCCATGGGCCGAATCTGACCTGCCAGGTCATTTCATGTGGCCCTCACACCTCTCCTGCAGCTGCGGCACTCCCTTCGCCTGGCAAGCCCAATCTCCACATTGCGGGCCCCTGGCTGCCAGTATTCTGAAGAGGGGCCCAGCACCAGCACTCGCAATCTACTTCTTCTTCTGATTGATCCTCTGTCCAAGTCTCAACATCAAAGTGTTGCCACGGATTACCATGGCAATACTCCATGCGGCTCACAAGAGTTGTACAGAGGAACAGTCAGAAATAGAAGTAGATTGCGAGTGCCGACTACTGAGCCCTTCTTCTGGGCCCACAATATGGGGATCAGGCTCACCAAGTGCAGAGAAGGGCAGGGGAGCAGAAAGAGCAATAGGAGAGGGGGGCAGAAAGAGACAGAGAGAGGCTCTCAACTGGGACCAAAAAGTTAAACCAAGTTAGTGTAATAAACCGTGCTTGGTAATATTTGTCTGATGATTAAGAAAATAACTTTGTTTTCAAAACTCATTTTTCAATAAATTGTACGGTAGTTGTACACTTGAATATCTGCTTGCCATTATTTTTCCTAGACTTCTAGTTTCAGAGCTAGTAATTACTAAAACCTGTAATAATGCAGAGGCAATTATTTAATATGATAAAAGAGTAGATACATTTATATAGTCTTACAGATACAACTGGTCCGTTGAGGGCAACCATAATGCTGATGCAGCCCAAGATGAAATTGGGTTTGACACTCCTGCTCTAAAAGGAAACTTTGCTCTTCAGCATGTAATGATCTGACTGCCCATTTAAACAGCAACAAGTACAAAAAGCAAAATGAAGACTTGTCCTCCAGCAGCAGCATCTTTTTTCAGGATCCCTTTAGTTCCCAGGTGATTGGAGGCTGGTATTTGGCAATGTGCTCAGTCACCCAGGAAAAAATGTTCAACAAAAACTGAAAAAGGAAGAAGCCCTATGCCCACTACCCAGTCTTAAACTGAGGGATGGCAGCACCAGTAGGGTGATGGTTGGACAGAGAGGGTTTGGGATGTGGGTGTGGGTTGGCAGACTGATCGTGGGGAGGCCAACAAAGTGGTGACTGGGGCAACAGAGCAATGTCACAGAGGCAGAAGGGGAAGAGATGGAGTGGGTGAGTATTTTCTGTGTGGGGGAAGGTTGTATCTAGTGGGTGTATTTTGTGTGTTTGCCTCCTGTGTTCATCTGATATTTTGTAGGCATGTGTGTTTTGTGAACACATGGAGGAAGTTGTACATGCTTTGTGTATGTAGTGTTTTGCAGTTTTGGGTGATGTACGTATGAGACAGGGAGAGGGAGAGAGAGAGAGCGTGATCTGGGAGTAATCACCTCCAAATTCAAGGGAGGTGTTGGTGTCCCAGCAATAAAAGGTTAAAAACAGAGTTTAAAACTATGCATACCTGCATTTGTGTTGAATTAATGAGAACTAAAAGCTTTGCTGAACAGCTTGGCACCTAAATGACATAAGTGCAAGTGCCAGTTGGACCTTCAGGGAGAAGGCATTCCACAGCTGGGGTGCCATGGCTGTGAAGGCCCTCTCCTATGCCCCAACAAAGTGTATTGATCTCACTGGTAAAACACGGAGGAGGACCTGCCCTCAGCAGACATTAATCTTCAGACATTAAGGCATGTATAAGAGAGAGTTAAAGCTGATGCCAAGCACTCTGAGTCACAAAATCTATTTGGGCCTCCAGTAACAGGAATGGATCTAAGATTAGTCTAATTGGAAAGTTACCACTGCTGTGGATTACTGTGGCTAGGCTATCTCTGTCCAGGAAAAGCCATAGTTGATGCACCAGTTAAAACTGGTGCCAAGCACCTGAGCTCTAGGATCTATTTGGGCCCTCAGTGAGAGGGATGGATCTAAGAATTCTCCCAAGCTGCACACCTGCTCTTTCAAGGGGAGTGCAATTCTATCCAAGATGGGTTCTTTACCCATTTCCTGGACCTGACAACCGCCAGTCCACAAAGCCTCTGCCTTACCAGGTTTCACCTTCAGTTTGCCCAACAGGGCTGAGGCCAACAGAACACTGTGCTTAAAAGGCTCTCTACAGCCAGACAGTCATAAATTGTTCAATGTTACAGGACAGAGAAATCCAAGAAAAACATTCTCTTTATCAATTTTCAGCATTAGCCACCCACAAGGACAACCACGGTTGTTTCTCTCCCGTAATCAGGCCTAAAACAAGATTGGGACATATCATCCAACTGTCCCAATTTGACAGAGCTAGTCCTGATTAATTTCTCTGTCTTCCAGCTTTTCAAACTGCTTTTAAAATGTCACAGTTTCTCTCTCCTCCAACATTCCCCTTTTGGGCTCAGTTTACTTCAGCTGCTGCAAACTGAGTTCAATATGCAGGTGGCATTTGCGCTCAACTCACTTATCCACAGGGAAAGAGCTGTGGAGAGGTAGAGTCTTGCCGTTCCCAGTAGGCTCAGGCACAAGGAAACTGCTGTAGCCTCTCCTAGCCTCTATGCTCTTCCTCACTAATAATTTTTGCCATCTTCGCCAAGTTTTGATGTTCTTGGCACATGTGTGTCCTGGTTTTCTTCTGTGGAACATTTGAGGATACGTTTGAACAGACTGAATAATATTCAGGCAATCCTTTGCTCCTTACAGTTCATGTGATCTCTTTGAAAAGTCAAGAATATCTTCCCATGGATTTCTCCTAGTGTCCTTCTTGAAATTAATTGCAATAATTGATGGTATTCCTGATATTGAGCCACTTCTCTTCTCTTTAAATCTATGCATTGCAGAAGCAGACAAAAGCAGATAGGGAAAAGACAGAGTTGGAGTTCAGACGACTTCGTGTGTTTTTGGACGTACAAGAAAAGTACCTGCTTGCTCAGATTGAAGAGGTAGAGAAGGAGGTTGCAAGGAAAAGGGACGAGCACATGGTCAAACTCTCAGAAAAACTCTCTTGTCTTGAGTATACAATCCAGGAGATGGAGAAGAAGTGTCTTCAGCCAGCAAATGAATTTCTTCAGGTAAGAGGAAAAGCAGCCTCTAAATGTTTGTGTGCCACCTTCAACCGTACATGATATGTCAAGGACACGTCTGTTAACACACTGGAGCGCTTCAATGCCAATTTATAGTGGACTAGTCTGATCTAGTTCTACTTATTGCTGTTGGACTCTTTTTGAGAGTTGAGCTTCTGCAGATGAGGTCTGCGTTAGGGGCCTACTAGCTTGAGGGGTCTCCTTTGAGTTTTTTACAGGAACCCTTAGTTTCAGCAGCTGAAACCAAGTGTATGATAGTGAGGGGACATATGTAAACAATGAAGGAATAGATTTGCACAGGCTTAATCCAGAAATTTGTGATCAACAAATTTCTGGATTAAACTGACAAGCCTTTTCACACAAAAATCCATTACTGGTCACCCCCTCCCCCCAACCAACTGTTCTTTTCAGTTGTTGTTGTCTTTACACAATTGGGAGTCAGAAATCCTTGCCAATCTACTCTAAATCACTTAGCAGTCTACCAGTAGATCCTAAGTTGCTTTCTGTCCATCCATGCTTGTCTAGCCTATGCATGAAACAAAATGAGATGGACCTTTGTAAAATGGTAGTTGCTGACTGAGGTTGCAGCCTTACACCTGCAACCCACTGAAAATATTGGGACTATACTGTAGAGCAACTGTGCAGAAGATTGCACTGAAAGCGTCTCCAGCTTTCTTAGGCCCTTTTCGCACCTTACCTTTTAACGCTGCTGAGGTGTAGGGCTCGCACAAGAAGCCTGGGCAGGAAGGTTCTCACAAGGCTCCTACTTCAGCTCCGCAGCTCCTTCCTGCTCGTGCGGTGTCCCGCCCGCGCCCCGGCCCTTCCTTCCGCAGTACAGCCTGGGAGTTGGAGGCTGCACTGTGGAGAGGATGCACGACCGGCCCGGCTCCAGAGGCTCTGCATGGCAGGTAAGTGTGCGTGGGGCCCCTGACTAGGGCGCAAGCGCAGGTCATTTTCAGCTAAAAGCCGAAAATAAAAAAATGCATGTGCACTGCGCGTGAGGCCCTTGTGTCATGCAGACCACTCCTCACATTTATGCGACGCTCAAGGGGCCCTTGCGCTTGCAAACTGCCGTACGAAAAGGGCCTTAGGCACTGAGTCGCAATTCACACTCTCAGGCTCAGAGGAAGGCAATGGCAGACCTCCCACTGGACAAATCTGGCCAAGAAAATCTCATGGTAGCTTCACCCTAGGACATCTGTAAGTTAGAAATAACTTGAATGCACACAGCAAGAATAACAAAGGCTTTCCTAGTTGTCTCAGGATGAATAGAGGAGCACGCTAGATATTTAATAGATGGGCAAAAACACTGAAAGCCAACATTGAAAACCCAAATGGGGATGGAGTAAGGTACTGTATTTGCTAGCATATTAGACACACCAGCATATGAGATGCTTTTCAAGGGGTATTTTTCAGGAAAAAAAATTTTAGTTCCCTGGTGAGGCAAAATGCACAGGAAAGGGGAGGAATGAAAAGAGTGCTGCACCAGGCTTCCCCCACCTCCTCCCTTCCTGTTTTGCTTTGGCAGGGAGAACTCCCAGCAGAGTCAAAATGCATAGGAGAAGAGTGAAAGGTAAGGAATGCTACACCCAGTGGCACAGGGATGGGGGCAAGGAGGGTAGTGCACCCTGGTGGCACATTTTGGGGGGCACTGCCACTCCTTGCCTGCCCATCCGTGCACCGTTGCCCCTCCCACATGCATCATCACCCCACCCATGCACAATGTAGCCTATGCCAAGCTATGCCACTGGCTACACCAGGCTTTCCCTACCCCTTTTCCTGTTTTGCCTGGGCAATGAGAACTCCTTTTGCTACCCCTCCCTTCCCTGTGTTTTTAGTGTTACTGTATTTGCCAGTGTATAAGACACACTCCATTTTCAGAGGGTATTTTTTAGGAAATAAAGTGTGTTTTATACACCACCAAATACAGTAAGCTGTGGGCCTGAATTCAAGGTGCTTGTGGTGTCATTTAAAGCCTAAATGACTTGGAAGCTGGATATCTGAAGGAGAGCCTTGGTTTCTACACACCTTCCCAAAGAGTGCAGAAGAGCCCTCTTCTGCGTTCCTCCTGTGGAAGCTGTGAGAAGGAGCCTTCTCTGCTGTGCCCCTCATATTGGGGAATACAATCCCCTTGGAGACACTTAGCATGAATGCTGTCATCATTGTAGCACTAAGTAAAAACATGTTGGGCATTTGCAGCCTCCATAGCCATGAGTTCTGCATCCAGAGTTTCAACTAACCATGGCATGAAAATACTTGGAAAAAAACAAAACCAAAAAGCAAAACTTGATTTTGCCACAAGCAAAGCATTACACTGATATGTAGGCATAACCTGCTGTAGCCTGCTGCTCTTTGACAGACCCTCAGGCTCTCTCTGGTAGTTGTTTGAGTTGTCATTTTATATAAGAGATGCCGTTTTACTACGCCATTGTATATAATGGGACTTGAGCATCCGTCAATTTTGGGGAGTCCTAAACCAAACCCCAGAGGTAACCAAGGGCCCACTGTGTATTCATACCTGCACGTGCTTCATTGGTTTTGGTGTTTTCAGCTGTTTTAGCTGTTTTTAATTATCTTGTTTTAACTTGTCAAATTGTTTAATATGCTTTTTTGTCAGTTTAAAATATATTCTTACTGATTCATTTTGATTAATTTGGTTAAACAGATTTTATCGTATACCACCCTGAGATTGTATGATATAAGAGTGGATATAAATATTTTAACAGATACATAAACACATAAGAAACTCCAAATAGATAAGAACAAATGGAGATGCACCAGGTAACCCATCCTTTCTCTGTCTACCATTTTTGGCCTGTGTAGGCCCATAGCCCCTTTTGCAAGCATCATGACACTCTACTTCCAGCACACATTTGGATTCTCCTGTGTCCCACTCTCTTGGGGCCAACTTTGAAAATAAGCATTGCATATGAAGGGAAAGGAAAGGATGTGCCTTCATGTTGCTTGTTGACTTGTGGTGATCCCACAAATTTCATAGGGTTTTCCTAAGCAAGGAGTACTCAGAGGTGGTCTGCCATTGCCTAGTTAGCAAGAATTTAGAAACTTAGCAAGAATTGCATGTTTAAAATAAGAAAAACAGAAAAAACATGCCGATACACCCAGAATAGATGAATGGATTGGCTGAGAAAGAAATAGATGGTTTATCTCCGCCCACCTGCTTACCAATGAAGCACCCGACAAAGGCTTTGCTGAAGCAAAGTCTATAGTCTCTTCACTCCATAATTCATGCGGTCAATCTCAGGGCATCACTGATTCTCAGAATCTGCTCCTATACAATCTAAGACAAGAAATCCTGTAGTTCTAAGATGTAAAACTTGGAAATGCGGAACTAAAATACAAAAACCAGTTATTCCATAAATTGAAGTTCCATTGCCACAACCAAGGTGATAAAAACATACGGTATTTGCCAGCATATTAGACGCACTGGCATATAAAACGCACCCCACTTTCAAGGGGTATTTTCCTAGAAAAAAAAATTAGTTCCCTGGTGAGAGGAATGAAAGGAATGCTGCACCAGGAGAGGAGGGGAATGAGAAGAGTGCTGCATCAGTTTTTCTTGGGCCCTAGGAGAGTAAAAATGCACAGGATGGGAGGAGAAGGTAAGGAGTGCTTCACCTGGATTCCACTACTCCTTCCGGTTGCCTCCTTACCTGGGCAAGGAGAACTTTGGCTCCCGGTTCATTCCCTACTTTTTAGAAGTACTGTATTTGCCAGTGTATAAGATGCACCCCATTTTCAAAGAGTATTTTTTAAAGGAAAAAAGTGCATCTTATACACCAGCAATTTTACAAGTTGACCATCCTGCTTTATGAACGCCTCCTCTCCCTTTCTGTATTTGGCTGTTTACAAGTGGAGGACTCTTACCACATTCCAGCAATTGCAATTTTGTTTTGTGTTTCATTCCAATTGAGCAGCTTTTGTTGAGCAGTGTAGCACCATGTTTCAGTCACACTGTGACCAAGTTGTCAAAAGTATATGTCCCTTCTTCTTTTTTCCCCTAGGACATTAAAAGCACATTGCAGAGGTAAGTAGATCCCACTTATTTCTCCTTATGGGTCATGTCAAAGAGAGGGTGGATAACAGGCAAAGACCATGGCTCCCCAGGTGGCTTTAAGGTGGAGGCTACAAGGTGTCAGATCCTCTAGTATTTCTTTTTGTAATCAAATTTTACTAATATTTTCCAAAATAAGTAAGTATATATAAAAAGAAAAAAGGAGAAGGGAAAAAAATAGAAAGAAAAAGAATTTAAACATACAAAGATATCTAGGGATTAACATGAATTTAATTATAGCTGAGTGGAAAAAAAAGAATAAAAAGGAATTAAAAAAAGAAGTAAAAAGAAAAAAAGCAGAAGAAGAAAAGAAAGAAATTCACTTCCAGCTTCCTTTAGACAGAATCTAACATACTCCGTATTCCTAGCTTCTTTAGAAAAACAAGAAATCTAATTTTTTTCTATTCATCTTTCCCCCAATTCACACATTCTAAAAAGAGGAAAACATCTGTTTTTGTTAACATGCCTAACACCATATCCATATTCCTTCTTTCAACTTCAGTTTCATTCTATTACAACATGCTTGCATAATAAAAAAAACCCTTGTAAATACCCCAATAATCCTAAATAATAATACAACTAATTTTTCTAAATACTGCCAACTAATTTAATTGTTATTTTCACTAGTTAATGGTTCCACTTTATAATCTATAGGCCATTACAGAATTCATAACCTAGCCCATTTATCATCCTAAATCCATACTACATCAGTCTATTTTATCTTCATTTTAAATTTGATCCCCCACTTCACAGCATCTATATTTTAAACATACTTTTTTCTCCATCAGTTTCACAAGGTAAATCAGCCCTCGCATCTGACTCCAAAAAATTGCAGTCTTGAAACAACATTCTTTTTTCTTATTTTCATTTTGTTCAGTTTGCATAGACATCTCAATCCTTTCTCCATGAGACATGATCTCTCTTTTATTAACCAAACCATCCAGATCATAAATCACACCAAAAGGAAGAATTCTGCTTCTGTTTCTTCTTGCTTTCCTTCTTGTTTGGCCTTCATGTCCACTTTTGTATCTTTCTCTGTATCTGCTTCTGGTTTTCTTCCTTCTGTGTCCCATTTCAGTTAAGTTCTTGCTTCACTTCCCTAAATTCTTGTTCCATTCCCTCAATTCCTGCTTCAAAATGTCAGTCTACAAACTGGGGGAGGAATGGGGGGCAATGGAGGTGGACTGCCCCCAGCGGCAAGTTTTTTTGGAGCACTGCAGCTCCGCACCTGCACGATGTAGCCACACACCCCATGTGATGTAGCCGCACCCCTGGGTGACATAGCCATGCCCCCGCATGACGTAGACCCAACCCCAGGCGACGTAGCCCCACCCATGACCCTCCTTCCAGCCCCCCAGCCCCTCCAAGGTACGCCACTGAGTCTACATCTAAAGTCCCATTTGCTCCCTTATCTCTTGTATTTGCTCCCTTCTCTCTTGTAATGTGGCCTCTAACTACTCTATGGGAAGTTTCATTTTTCATTCACTCCTGCAGTTACGGAGTTAACGGTGCATTTCCTTGGAAACTAGCTAGGGGCTGGCAAAAACAACCTCTAAAGATAACATTCAGTTCTTTCTTACTGTTTAGCTTCTTTTGTTTTCATCTTTTTGCAAGTAAAATACAATCTATTCAAGAAGTTCTTAGTTCTCATCTTTTTTATTTTTTTATTATAATCTTTATTCCTTTTTCACAATATAATACAAATCATTCATAAACATCCATAAAACCCCTATACATTCTCTCTATTTAAAAATCTTTCTTTCAACCCTTTCCTCCCCCTCCCCCAACATTCACCCACCATTCCTTACATCCACGATTCCTCCTTCCTCCTATTTCATCTGTGTTCCAACTCCCAAAAAAAAGAAACTCATTATTTATGTATTTCTCCTTTAACCTTCCCATTCTGGGACATGATCTCTTTATCCATATTTTATATTTTATTAACATTTTCCACGTCTTTTTCTTGATACTTTTACGATCTTACATCCTTTATTTATCTCTTTCCCCCTGTTCTCCAGGGATCTCCTTTTTTTTTTTTCCTTCTCTTATCTTCCTCTCTTACTCTTTATTCTGTTTTTGGGGATTCCATTATTAAATCTTATATATTTACTATATAATTACTCACCTTTTCCCAACTCTCCTCCTGTTGTCTTTGCTTTCTTCCCTGAACCATACCAGTTAATCTATCCATCTCTTGCATTTCTGTCACTTTCACAAGCCATTCTTCCATTTGTGGTATAATCTTATTTTTCCATTTCTGTGCATATAATATTCTTGCTGCTGTCACTAAATATAAAATTATTCTCCAATACTTCTTTTTTACTGTAGTCTCTATCTTCTGCATCATATTCAACAAGAATAACTCCGGCATTAACGGTATCTTTATTTGTAACATTACCATCATCCTTTCATGAATTTCCCTCCAATAATTCTTTACTACATCACACGTCCACCACATATGGAAGAATGTGCCATTTTCCTTACCACACTTCCAGCATCTATTCTCTATTGTTTTCTGTATCTTATTCAATTTTGCCGGATCTAAATGCCATCTATAAAACATTTTCAAATAATTCTCCTTTAAGTTTTGTGCTGCCGTAAATTTATTTGTATCCCTCCAACTACTCCCCCATTGTTCCAAATCTATTTCCCGTCCAATATTTTTACTCCATTTTAACATTGTCTCCTTTATAATTTCCGTTTCCAATTCCCGTTCCAACAATAATTTATATATCTTAGATATCATTTTCTTTTTTGAATCTGTTATTATTTTCAAGAACGGATCTTCTTGTTTTTTCAGATCTGTCCCCTCTGCCTCCTTATCCAATCTAAATCTTTCCCTCAATTGCCTATATAAAAACCAATGGCAATTAAAACCCTCTGATTCTATTTCTATCTTTGATTTTAACTGACATTCTTCTGATTCCTCTCTTATTATATCTTTATATCGTATCCATTTCTCTTGGGTGTCCTTCCACCTCCCGTACAACGCTTCATGTGGTGATAACCATTGAGGTTTTCTAATGTAGTAATTTCTCTTAAAATCCAACCATATCTTTAATAATGCTCTCCTTATATAGTGATTTAAGAAATCTTTATCGATTTTATATTTCTCGTACCACATGTATGCATGCCATCCCATTCGATTTCCTACTCCTTCCAGATTAATATTTCCTCATCTTGTAACATTATCCACTCCCTGATCCATGTAAGACCACATGCATTGTAGTACATTTTAATATCTGGTAAACTAAATCCTCCTCTATCTTTACTCTCTATCAGAAATTTCCACCTTATTCTTGGTTTTTTCTTTTCCCATATAAACTTAGTCAAATCCTTTTGCCATTCTTTGAATATTTTTTCATTGTTTATAATTGGGAGATTATGAAATAGAAAAATTAGTCTAGGCAGCACATTCATCTTAATAGCAGAGATTCTACCTAATAAAGATAATCTTAATGAACTCCAATTCTCCAATAATTTTTTAATCTCTTTCCATGTCTTTTTATAATTGCTTTCAAAGAATTCATTGTTTCTCTTTGCTACCCAAATTCCAAGATATTTAATTTTGTTTTCTATTTTAAACCCTGTTAATTGAATCAAACTTTCTTCTTCCCTCTTGATCAGATTTTTCGTAATAATTTTTGTTTTTTCTTTATTAATCTTCAAACCTGCCACTTCTTCATATTCTTCCATCACTTTTAAAAAGTTTGCTATGTATTCTTCTGGATCTTCCAATATTATCAACATGTCATCTGCATATGCTTTTACTTTATACTGTTGTTTTTTAATCTTACATCCTTTTAATTTAGCGTCATTTCTAATTTCATTCAACAGGACTTCTAATGTTATAATGAATAGTAACGGTGATAATGGGCATCCTTGCCTAGTACCTTTTTTTATCCTAAATTGTTTTGTTCTGTCTCCATTAACTATAATCTCTGCTCTTTGTTCCCTGTAAATTTCTTTAATCCACTTTATAAATATTTTTTCCATGCCCATTTTATTCAATATCTCTACCATAAAGTCCCATCTGATATCATCGAATGCTTTTTCTGCATCCACAAAAATCAGTGCTACTTTTTTTTCATTATTTTTCTATAATATTCGATAATATTTAATACAGTTCTTATATTATTATTAATTTGTCTATTCGGTAGAAAACCATTTTGATCTTTATGTATCACTTCCTGTAATATTCTTTTTAACCTTTCCGCCAAAATACCTGTAAATAATTTATAATCTATGTTTAGGAGTGATATTGGACGATAATTTCCCGGTTCTTTTAGATTTTTCCCCTCTTTTGGAATTAATGTAATATGTGCTTTCCCCCATGTATATGGCTTCCCATTCTCTTTTATGTCGTTAAACAATTCCATCAATGGCTCTATTAACTGATCTTGCATCTTCTTGTAATAGAATGCTGAGAAACCATCTGGTCCTGGCGCTTTCGATGTATGCAATCTTTTTATCGCATCCTTTATTTCCTTAGTTGTTATCGTCGCCTCCAGCCTCCCTTTTTCTTCCTCTTTTATTTTCTGTATTGTCCGGTTCTTTAGGTACTTTTCTATTTTCATAGCCCTATTATTTTGTTTCCCCATGCCATATAGTGTCTTAAAATAATTATAAAATGTTTCTTTTATTTCTTTCTGTCTTGTTATTATTTTCCCTTCTCTATTTATTTCCAAAATTTGCCTTTTCTCTCTCTCTTTCCTTAATTTATATGATAACCACCTTCCAGGTTTATTTGCCTGTTCAAAATATCTTTGTTTTATCCATTTTAACTTTCTATTGATTTCCATTTGATTTTCTATATTTATCTGAGTTTGAAGAGTTTTTAACTTTAATTGCACCTTTTTGTCTTTTCGTCTTTTGGATTTTCTCTCAAATACTCTTCCTGTTTTTCATTTCTCCCAATATATCTTGGTATTTTTGTTGTCTTTTCTTTTTATTTTCAGCTCCCATTTTTATTAAGTGACCTCGTACTACCGCCTTACTTGCCTCCCATAATGTTCTCATCTTTAATTCTTCTGTCTTATTTTCTATAAAAAAGAATTTTATTAGCTCCTTTATCTTTTCTATATTTTGATCATTTTGTAGAAGAGTATCATCTTTTTTAGAGCATCAACTCCAGTTTTTAAATTCTACCATCCTGGTCTTTTGTGGCAAAAAAAACATACTCAGCTCTTGACTGCAAGAAGAGCACAGCTGCAACAGGCACCTGTGATCTGTCTTAATCACAAGGTGCTTCACTTTTATGGCTTCTAAAGTTAATTGAAGTTTCTTCTTTAAAGAAAACTGGTTTCTGGCACAGGGGCATCAGATCTGACAATCTATAAACAGCTGCATTTCACGGCAGGGGCAGGATGTTATTCTAGGAGAAAGGTGGCCTAAGAAATACAATAAATAAATTACTCTCTTAGTCCTCCCCATGCTTAATGCATTTACTAAAATGTAAATGCGTATAATGGGAATTCCAGACCCAAAACAGTAATCCTTTGCTCCCACTTTGTCTAGAGGAACTAAAAGCTCCAATGAAAGGGCTGGAATGCTTTTCTGCTGTGAGTCATTTGCTGCCTTACTTGCCACCAGTACAGTTCATGCTATAGGAATAACTTGTGTTAGTGTCATGCAGTGAAAGAACTCTTAGAGAAGTCCAGAGCCGCACCCAGTTCCAGAGTAAGACAGCATATTTTCCTCTCACTGAGCCATGGCACAGTGCCCTGTTTCTGTGTTCCTGTCTTTGTGTAATGCATAAAAAGAATAGCTAAGCAGAGAGTAGCTGTTACAGAGCATATGCAGCTGTAGCCAAGACAACAGTTTTGTCTCAAAAGGAGGAAGTTATGCTATTTTGCATTATCATGCTCAGGATTTCCAAGATTCTTGGGTATGGCAGAGACTCTGCAAAGTGAGGTTACGTCATGTTCTAGTTTTGCTGGCCATTATTGGGAAGATGCAGGGTATAGGTTAGCTCTTTGGAGTGGTGAGTTAACAGACGTTCCTTTCAGGTACGAAGAACAAAAGGAGTTCAAGAAACCTGTTGTTTTTCCTGCTGCACTGAAGTGGAGGGTCTGGGAATTCTGGGATGCAAGTCCCTTTCTGGAAGGTGTCATAAAACAATTCAAAGGTAAGGAAAATACCTGCAAGAATCAGGAAAATGTGAATTTTAAGCACTGTTTAAAGAAATAATTTCAATTCGCTACAGGAAGGGCTTCAGAAACATTAGTTCAGAATTGCAGTTTTTGGTGGAAAAGTGGAATAAATAAACAAGAAAGGAAGGAAGAAGGAAAGAGAGAAATGAAGAAAGAGAAAGAAAAGTGTCCTCCTGCCAGCTCTAGTTGCTCTAACCTTGCACTTTGTAGCTTAGTTCTCCTATTATGCTAAATCATGGATAAATCATTAGATAATTGGACATTTGCCATCTTCCCCAAAGCCAATAAATTATAGTTACTCTTAACTGTAGTGGTGCCTCACCATTGGTGACTGAGTAAGCTCTCACGGAGGCCTAGCTAACATCAATGCCAGCTTCATTCCAGTACCAAGTTAAGACCTGGCTATTTACCCAAGCTCGTGACCATAGCTAGGTTGTCCTACAGCAACACTGTCTGCATATTGGTTTGTGGAGGTCAGATCTTTTATAGTTTTATAGTTGAAGAAATTTGATAGATGGAGCTTTTGTTTCCATTTTACTTGAGATCTTTTTATATAGCATACATCAAAAATATTTTAATTGATTAAAATAAAGTTTGTTGAATCAAGCCAACTACTTAAATATTGCCTCCACAAAGCCTACTTAAGAGTAACCAGGTTTTGTTCTGTCCAGCAGTCTACACAACAACCTGTAGTAAACCAAAAAGAAGCACCTATTGCAAGTGCTTCAGCAGAGGAGGGCAAACAGGCAGAACAGCTGAACCCAGTAGCCACCCTCATTCTTGCAATGCCAAGCCAAAGTTGAGACTTTTTGTTTCAAAATTCAAGGGGAGCCGCAGATAGAAACGTTGAAAGAATTCTCATCAGAAAACAAATCTGAATATTTGCAGTTGGGAGGAGATTTCTTTCCCCTAAGTAATACTTCAGATGAAAACATGTAGATACCTTAATGTTGCTACCTAGTTATTTTGGACACAGGATTTATAATACATGACAGTGTAGCATATTACCTTTCTTCTTTTTCCTTTCACAGACAAGCTAGTATCTGGACTTACATTACAGAAAGGTAAAATTTGGAAGCACCAATTCACTGAAGGGATTTTCATAAAGTTGTCTGTTGGTATTTCCTTAGAGTCCCCCAGTTCTGTCCTTAGAACTACTGGTGTTTCTATTTAGAACTGTAGAAAGATTAATGTTCCCCTTAAGTATAGGTATACTGATGGGAGTGCATAGGGCATAGCCCACACCCAGGGTTTCATGGATGCCCCTTATTTATTACTAAATGTATATGGCTTGGTTTCCTATTGCATAAAAGGCCACCTCTTTCCATACAAACTTGCCCAAATTTTGAGTTTTGAAATTCCTGGAAGAAGGATTAATTTTGATCCCGTAACTGTCACAAGCTTCTTTGGGTGAAACCACAGGAGATGGTCTTCTTGGAAGAGATAGAAAGGGCTATGTGGTTCAACCCCCTTGCATGCAGGAATACGCAACTAAACTGCTCACAAAAGATGCCCATCCAACCTTTCTTTGAAGGCTGTTCAAAGCAAGAGAATCTATAGCAGTTGTTCTCAGCCTGTGGGTCCCCAGATGTTTGTGGACTTCAGCTCCCAGAAGCCCTGAGCATTGACCATAGTGGCTGGGGCTTCTGGGAACTGAAGTCACGAACATCTGGGGACCCACAGGTTGAGAACCACTGATCTATAGCCTTTCATGGCTGATTATTCCATTGTTGAACAGTTTTTAGAGTAAAGAAATTCTTCATAATGTTTAGGTGGAATCTATTTTCTGTAGTCATCTTTTTGTCTTTCTGTCCATCTCATTTCTCCACACTCAGTCCTGTGTTTTTTCATATTTGTAGGTGTGTATAGGGTTTGTTTGTTTGTTTGTTTTGCATACTGTATACTCACTTTTTTGTGGGAAGGGAAGAAATAAAGTACAGTCGTCCCTCCATAACTGCAAATTCTGAACCCACAGCTTCAACCAATCATGGCTTGAAAATATTTTATACACACACACACATACATGTACATGTACGTACACACACAGACATATATAGCTATATGCCATTTTTTATATATGTATGTCTCTCTCTCTCTCTATATATATATATGCTATTTCACTACATCATTGTACATAATGGGTCCTGAGCATCCATAAATTTTGGTATCCACAGGTTGGGGTGAGCTGGAACCAAACTTTGGCAGACACCAAGGGCCCATTGTGTTTCACCATAGCTAGTGGTAATTTCTTCAATAGTTACACTGTCTTGTTTAAAGGCTTTATTACATAAGGCAACTAAATTGCACTTACAGCAGGATAATAGCATCTTTGGCTGTGATTTATCACACTGTCTGGACTTATCTCGTTCCTCATCTGTTGTTTTGTTTTACAAAAGAGATTAATGGATTAATCTGTAAAAGAAACGGTTTCCAAATGGTCTCCCACTGGGAGAACAACAGAAGAAAGGTCGTGTGATAAACCCCAGGCAAAGATGCTGTGATTCTGCTGTAAGTGTGATTTACCTATTTACTTGATAAAGCCCTCTAATAACTAAGAAAACAAAGGGATGTGTAAATGGAGGAAATGGAGTTGTCTTCTAATTTGCATTGTAATACAACAGACCAGTGTTTCTCTATCAGGATCCCCTGGAAATCTGGCGTTCCATGAGAGGTTGCTAGGGGTTCCCAAGAGATGACTGTGAAAAGATAACACATAATTTTTTTGAACTGCAAATAAAAATAATTTTTATTCAGGGATTCTCTGAGACCTGAAAATTATTTGAAGGGTTCCTTCCATGTAAAAAGGTTGAGAAAGACTGCAGTAGCCTGTCAGATAATGTGGGGAAAGGGGAGGAGACTTCCTATTTACCTGTGGTCTTCCCCCTCTACTACAGAAAGCTAAACAGATGAGGAGATATTTATTCCTTAGAAATTTTGGGTTGATATTGTCTGCCTGAAGGAATAACTTAAATCAGCCCAGAGGGAACAGTTTACATTCTGTATATGCTCGTTCATGCTCACCCTGTCCGTGCCACCACTTTTTACTCCCGTTTCCTGGGCTGAGGTGAAATAGAATAGTATGTAGACAGGGTCCCCCCTTTCCATTTTTTTTTAAACCAACGTATGGGCAGGTTGAAGTGTATGCCACCCTGTGAGGAACCTGCAAGCTGGCACTGAATCCAAAGCTGTTAAAGGAGGCATTTTACAAGACTGCTAAGGAAAGGGAATTCTCTCTGTGTGTAGCTGGCAGAAACGCATTTACAGCATGCACTAAGAAAGAGCAGGTGGGAATTACAGACATTTGCATGTTCTGCCGTTTTACACTATGCTAAAAAACTGAGATGTGAGGTTGCAGATTCCTGTGGCAACCCAACAGGAACCTGCAATCTTGGGAAATGCAAGATGCATATTTGAGAGGGATAACAAGCTCTTACAATCAGATGGCTTTTACCACTTGAGAGAGCTCTTTTTCAAAATACAGGCTCAGTGGTTTGTCTCGTTTGACCTGTAATGCCTCCTTCACTCTGGCAGCTTTCTTAAACAGGAGCTGTTTTATGGGCATTTTTATATTGTAACCCACGTATGACAACAAAAGTGCAAGGGATACAAATATGTTCAAATAAAATGTGGGAAGAGAGAGGAGCATGTCCATCCTGGCTGTAGTATGTGAAAGTAATGTTGATTTTTAGAGGAAACATGAATCCTGTGATATGTTTCGGCTCAGATCTCAATCCGGTCTTTTCAGCTAATTCTATTTCTCTTGTCTTCTGTTTATCTTCTCCAACAGCAAATATAACACTGGATCCCAACACATCTCATCTCACATTCAGCTTAAGTGCTGATGGTAAACATATTGATTTTGCGAAATCCAAGACTTTTGCCCCCTCTCCCGAAAGGTTTGATAAGATTTTGTGTGTCCAGGGACATGAGCAATTCACAGCAGGCAGACACTTCTGGGAGGTCTCTGTGTCCAGTGACAAAAGATGGGGTGTGGGGGTCGCCAGCAAGTCTGAATGCATTCCTTATCAAGAGTACTGGCTTGTGAGAAACTGTGAAACAGCTGGCCACCCAGGCTTCCTTGTGCAGTCACAGGCTAAGAAGATCCAGGTCCATCTAAACTGCGAAGGTGGGAGAGTGGCCATTTTTGATGCTGATACTGCAGCGCTGCTCTATGCATTCCCAAAAGCCTCATTCACAGGAGAGACTCTCCTTCCTTTGTTTCATCTCTGCAAAATAACCCCATGATAGGGTTGCGTTAGAGTTGCTACAGGTCAGAAACAACTTGAAGGCACAGAAAAACAACATGTGAATAATTTGCATACTCCTGAAGTCCCCAATGTGATACACACACAGGTGATGAAGCACGTACAGTTATCTCCTTCAGCCCCCTTGATGATCTCTAGTATGCTATTTTTAATTATTTTCTTTTAAAAACACTCCCAGATAGATGGATGTGCATCACAATGAAATAGCAGCAAGGTTCGAGCCAACATCTGTCTTATGACTCTGCATCCACACTCTGTACTTGTTCTAGCTCAGGGTTACTCAATCAGGGTTCCCTGGAATCCCAAGGTCCCACAAGAAGTCATTACAGGTTCCACGAGAGATCATGATGGAAAAAAATAAGACTTTTTTTTCCTGTGGATATAATTTTATGCAGAGGTTCCCTGATACGAAAATTATTTCAAGGGTTCCTACAGAGCAAAAAGGCCGTTCTGATTGTTGTAGTGCTTCTTGAATTGGGTTACCCCCTAAACAGGGTCCCAGCATTATAAGCCTTGAAATTCTGTTGCTGATAAAAGTGACAATTATTGGCCTCTTTGTGGGCCTCTACTTACTATCTACTTATCTATCCCCCCCCCCCGGGCCACCTAGTGTGAAGACCTTCTCCTCCTGTCCCATTGCTGTGGCAGCAAATGTGGGAAGTTAAGCCTTTAAGTCCAATGTAGCATAACTTGCAGTTTGTTTACTGGACGTTATTATCTAGTAGGTCAGACCAGAATGATTTCCCCTTTGCAATCCACACCATTCGTAGAATCAAAGAGTGGGAAGGGATGATAAGGGCCATCTAGTCTAACCCTCTGCCATGCAGAAACAGGTAACTGAAGCATTCCTGAAAGATGGGATTTGGAATGAACAGCTCTTATCCCTATCCTCATAATGGTAATTCTGCATAAAAATGTACATCTCAAAAATCAGCAAACTATTATGATTTTCAGTTATCTAACATATAAAAGTCAAAGTTTGTCCGTTTGTCCGTGTCAGGCAGAGAAGATCTCTTTTGATTGGCTGTGTCAGGTGAGAAGACCTCATATGATTGGCTGCCTGAGAAGATTCTATGGAATCCTGGGGTTTGCAGTTTAGGGAGAGGCCTTTAGAATTCTCAGCCACAGAGCTCTTGGGCCTGGCTGGTTGCTATGGAGATGAGAGCTAGCAGCAAGGAGGAGGCCAGTGTGTTTCCCTCAGGAACTCAACCTCCGTATGTTAACAACTCTGAATACAGATTGGAATGGGGAATATGGGGGAAATTATAGGTACTGGACAAGACAGTTTGGGGAATTAGAGACACAAGGTCTCAAATCTGTCTATTTCAACTGCATCTAATTCCTAAGATAAGCTAAGGTAATTCCTAAGGTATTTCTAACAAGTATCACGTATGAGAAAATAAAATCCCAAGCAGTGCCAGGTATATACTAGTTCTTAATAAAGGTATGATGGTTTTGATTTGTTCTTATTAATGAACGTGGTTGTATGAATTTACTGTTTGTTAAGGTATTCACCTGTAAAGAAAAGTATAGACACAAAAAAAGGCTGAAATGAAATGATTCACTATTAGCTAAGAATTTACAATACAGTTATCATATAGCTTGACTAGTATGTGGGGGAACAACGTTAAGACTGGATCTTTAGTGGGTTGGACATTGAAGGCAGAATATTACAGAGGGTCCACTCCTGTATTCAAGGTCATTACCAGAAATGGCATTGGGAGACTTCTGCTGAGCTCCAGGGCACTTCCACTGTGGAGTTCCATTAGGTTCTTGCTAGTCTCCCACGATATTTAACATCTGTATGAGGAGATCAGTATCACAATGTCATCAATATGCAGGTGACATTCAGCTGTACTTCTCTGCTCTATGTGAGTCAGGAGAGGGGCTGTTCTAGTGCCAGTCTGGTGCCTGGAGTCAGCCATGGGCTGGATGAAGGCCAGAAGAACCAATTAAATCCTGATTGGATAGAGACTGCAGTTAGGAGGCTTTCAGGTCCAGGAATTAGGCAGATGGCCTGGTCTGCATGGAGCAGGAACACAGTTTTGGAATAGTCCTCAATTCTACACTGAGTATTTGTTGGAAATGAGAGTTTCCCAGGGTGTTAGCCCTATTGGGAAATTCTCTGGAAGCTAAAACGGTCAGGATTCAGCCTCTTTTAGCAGAGTAGCAGAAGAAGCATGTCTAAATTTGTGTATGGCTTTTCTGATCTCAAACTGACTGAAGAAATAAAACAAATGCAGGCAGCTTCAGATTATAAACTTAGAAAAGTTTACTAATGGCTTCTATATTTACATATGTATTGGAGGGCCTACAACCTAACTAGCTAATGAATAGTAGTAGCTTCGGTCTTAACTCACCATCTTCTGATGGAGATGCGAAGCATGGTCGGAGAGAAGGAAGAGGAAGCAAAAAATGGAGGAGAAGAGAGAGAGCTGAGAGAGGTCTCATTCTTTTATAAGACCAATGACCCAAGCAACTGTCCTGGGTCACATGATCTGATCACCTGAACACCAAAGGTATTTATGATCATGCATTTAAATGACAGAAAGGCAAATGGTGGAGCTTTGGCATGCAAAAGAGAAAGGTAGCCCTATGCTAGCTATGCCCACTTGCTCTAAGAACAAGATGGAGGGGAGAGAGAATGCTGGAATTTTCCCAACAGTATTCAGAGGGCACTGGCTTGTGAGAAACTCTGAAACAGCTGGCCACCCAAGTTTCCCTGTGCAGTCGCAGACTAAGAAGATCCAGGTCCATCTAAACTGTGAAGGTGGGGAGGAGTGTGTCCGGTCATGTAAGGTTTGTTAATTACAACCATTCCTGAAGAAGGATGATCTGGACGCAGTAGTCCACGGGCTGATGACTTCCCCACTGGTCTATTGCAAGATGCTGTACTAGGAGCTGCCATTGGAAGCTGCAACAAAACAGAAGAGTGCTGTTCAAATGTTGTCAGAAACACCAAGGACTGAGCACAGGGCACTTTTGCTGAAATAGTTGCGTTGGTTGCTAGTAGATCACTGGGCCCAAAGTGTCAGTATTAACATATAAAACCCTAAATGGGTCAGGAACCAGCTACTTAAAGAACCACCTGAGCCACTACTAACCTACTCAGGATTTAAGATCAGCGAAGGGAGGTCTGCTGGTGATTTCCTGGAGTAGTGTGTACAGTAGTACAGCAAAGAGACATGGCACGGCTTTCTTGGTGGTGGCACCCCAGTGACAGAACTCCCTTCCATCAGAGATTACATTGTCCACATGCTTTCTGCCCTCAGGAAATAGTTAAAGCATATCTCTTTGTATAGTTTTTCAGGCAATAATGGAAGGAATTAACTTTTGTACGACTGCTATTTTTAATGTTCTTGCAGGATGTTAGAAAATATTTTAGACCTATAACTTTGTGATTTGTAGACTTATGATGTTACCTGTTTGTAATTTGAAATTGTTAACTATGCGACTTATGTGTAATTCTTAGTCACTCTAAACTGTTAGAGGAATGGCAGAAATAAATAAAAGGTATTCAAGGAAATGCTAATCCTCTCCTCTGTTTTTATCATCACTGCTTCCTCTTAACACTTAAATTCCATTTTTTTAAAAAAGTGCTGGTTTAAGTCTATCGTTAAAATGATCTCATGTTGGCTCAGGCTCCACAACATGCCTGGCATCAACATTCTCTTTATGGGGCAGGGAAAGAGTTTTTTTTTATAATTAATAATAATTAATAATAATTCTCCCAGGCCTTTAAAATTGTAGCTGGGATCCTGGACTGGACTGGAGGAGCCGTGCCAGATGTACCTCCCTTTCCCCCATGCACTCAAGCTACCAGTCCGGGGAGGGGGAGCTCCAAGGCCATTTGGTAGGAGGAGGCCAGGCAGCGGTCAGCAGCAACCCCTCCCTGCCAGTGGCTGGCTCTTCTCAGAAAGGAGAGAAAAAGAAGGGAGGGAATGAGCCTGCACGCTCAGCTTGTCCTTGCTCCTCGAGAAAGGAGGGAGTGGAGGAACACTGCATTGAGTATTAGGCAGGGGAAAGAGCAAGGGGAGAGACTTGGATTCATAACCTACAGACTGGAACCACCCAGTGAGCGCTGGCTTTCTGCCTGCCTTCTGCCTGTTTCTCTCTCTCTGCCCCCTTCCCGCCCTCCGTCCCTGGGCTCCCAACAGGTGCAAGCAGATGATCTGAGTACTAGCCTAATATTTCGGAAGGGGCCTGCTGCTGCTGCTGCTGCACAGAATGCCTTGTTTTATTGTCTCTTCTAAGCAGCAGCAGGGGCAACAGTCTCTGCACCTGCAATCCCCCCCACTGCCATATTCCTGGCAAAAGGGACATGGCAGCAGGTGTGTGTGTGCACCCAAACTGCTCCATGTACAAATGAAGACGCAGTTGTGGCACCCTGCTGTGTCCCTGATGAAAGGAACATGGCTAGCAGGCTTGTGCACACCCCCGAACTGCTCCCTTGTTTGACGACCCAGCCAAGGAAGTGATGTTATATCCAGTGACGTTATTTATAGCTTCTTCCTTCCAATCTCAGGTCTTATGGTATCTTGAAGATTAACCCTTTTGATCATGCCAAAGGGTCCACAAAGCTTTTGCCGGTATCTTCAGCCCTTTTGAATCAATGAACACCTCTAGAATTTTTAGACAGTAGCATGCAGGCACTAGGGGCATTGTTCCTGCTATGTGCCGTCAAGACTAATTTCTGGCAAGTCTATCCTAGGGTTTCCTTGGAAAAATTTGCTCAGAGGATGTTGTGCCATTGCCTTCCTTGCAGTCTGAGATAGTGTGAGTTGCTCAAGGTCACCCAGTGAGTTTCCAGGGTGAGTGGGGATTTGAACCCTGGTCTTCTGGAGCCCTAGTTTAATATTAAAAAAAACTGAACCAGACTGGCTTGTCATGTGGAGATGCCAGTTTGCAAAAGACCTTCTGTGGTGAGTGCAGTACAAGGCAGTAGCAAATCCCATCCCCAGCTTGCTAAAGAGCAGCCGTAGGAAATTCTGAGGAGGATAGTTTGGGTGCATGCAAGGAAACCCGAGCAAGAGTGAAATATCTGAGGGAGGAAAGATTGAGGAATACCCAGGGAGTGTGTGTGAAGGAAAAACCAACTGAAGATGGCAGAGGAGGACGGAAGCTAACATCCACAAGAGTGGCAGCTTTGAGGCCAGCGAGCAGCAAAATGAGGCTCAGAGCAGCATTCCAGCCCAGGACTTTGAAGCATGAGACAGGACAGTGGTCCTGAGTGGATATCTGATTCGACTCCATTGTGTTCAATTTTGTTGTTTTGAAATTTAAATTGTATAGTTATCTGATTTGTTCCTATTGCTTCACCTTTCTTAACAGATAAATTCTTGCTGGCCAATATATTTGACTTTCATTGGCATTTTTCTTCCACTCATTCTGTGTTTCTGGAGAGCAGAAGACATTAGAAACACTCAACATAACTGAATTACTTCTAGTTAGAACAAGTAACTTTTCTAGAGAGGACAATATAGAGACTCACTAAACATGATAGAACTTGTCTCCGTGTATAGAAACAGAAATACTGCTGGCCCTCCACATCTGCAAGTTTGACTTTCATGGCTTTTATTTGCCAGTCTCTCCAAACCCTGCCCCCCTACCTCAGGAACTTCTTTTCCAGCTGCCTGAACCAGTCATTTCCAGCAAGGGAAATACCCAGTTTGCTTGAAAGTGAAACTGGCTCTGCTGCTCCCTTGTTCTTGGTTGCGAGGTAGCCATGGCTGCTGGAGGTGCTGTTGCTGCCCAGGATCTCTGTGCTGAACTTATTTGTCCCATCTGCCTGGATTATTTCAACAACCCTCCAATCAGGTTGTGAAGCCCTTTAAAAACGTACCTTTGGTCCTCTTCCACCAGCCACTACCTGGCCAGCTCACAGCCATTTCTCAGCACCAGACACCCTCTCCTGATACACCCCACACTCAAGGAAGGAGGTAGGCAAGATAAAGGAAGTATAGGGCCACTGTGTTGACCCACTTACTCTTTCCCTCTCCTTTCCCTGTCCTGGTTTGGACTGCAGGTGTCCATTCTCCCCATCATGCCTTGGCCCCCTTCCCACAGACTGATCAACAGACACACTGGTGGCACAGTGGTTAAATGCTGGCACTGCGGCCACAAGGTTGTGAGTTCGATCCTGCAGGGCTCCAGGTTGACTTAGCCTTCCACCCTTCTGTAAGTTGGTAAAATGAGCACCCAGTTTGTTGGGGGAATTAGCTAAAAATACTATAAAGTGGTATAGAAATGCTATTGCTATTACTGTTTGCAGTTTTTCCACTTCAGCGGGGCTTCTGCACCCCTAACCCCTGCAAATGTGGAAGGCTGATTAAAAGTTAGAAGTAAACTGCTGCCTCCTATCTTAGCTTTTGTGTTCTTCCTCATTAATAACTTGTGCCATCCTGACCACGCTCCGATGCTGTTTGCCCGCAAGTGTCCTGGTTTTCATCTGTGAAATGTTGGAGGGCATATTTCTAGAATATCATCCCTAATAGCTATACTAAGCTCATGACTATCCCATGCCCTTTGCCAGCACAAACACCACATATTCTTATGTAATCGGGTGGGGAGGGAGGGTGCTGGACATTATGATTTGCAACTAGATGCGTACACAAGGTGTGTTTGCGAAGTATTTGCTTTCTTCCTTTTTAAAGTATTCAAGAGCTGGAATGAAAGTTTGCTTCCATCCACATTTCACATGATTTTTTTTCTTTTTTTAAACGAGACAGCAATTATAATTACAATAATACTCATGCCTGTTTTTTTTAAAAAAACAATGAAAACACACCTATAAGCGTCTTTATCAGGAGATTCAGTTCAACTTTTTGACCCACTGCCAATTTCCTATCAGCAGAGATTGCCAGTCATTTCCACCCAGTTTGCTTGAAAGCGAAACTGGCTCTGCTGCTCCCTTGTTCTTGGTTGCGAGGTAGCCATGGCTGCTGGAGGTGCTGTTGCTGCCCAGGATCTCTGTGCTGAACTTCTTTGTCCCATCTGCCTGGATTATTTCAACAACCCAGTCACCATTGCAGAATGTGGGCACAATTTCTGCCGAAGCTGCCTGAACCAGCACTGCAGATTGCTCGGGACAGAAGCTGGCTGCCCCCAGTGCAGAAAATTGTTTCGGCAAGAGACCCTCATTACAAATCGCCAGTTGGCCAGTGTGGTGGAAATAGCCCAGAGGCTGCAGGAGGGGAGAGAGACGGAAGAAGAAGAGAGGAGAGTCTGCAGGAAGCACCAGGAGCCCCTGAGACTTTTCTGTAAAGATGATGAAGTGCTCATCTGTCTCGTGTGTGACCGAGCCAAGGAGCACAGAGGCCATGAGGTGATTCCTCTGGAAGAGGCTCCCCATAACTACAGGGTAAGTAGTCACTGTTTGTGCGACCTAATAGTGTTTCTTGGTAGCCTCTACAGTCCCATTATTCTAAGGAATACTAAGTTTGCTAGGAATCATATGCAGAAAAAGAGACCCAAGACCTTCCACGGCCAGTCTTTGTGTGTCCAAAATGGCTCCCCCTGTCAACAAGAAGAAGGTAACTAGGCGGGGAGGAGCCCCATTAGAGGTTCATAATGGAGCGAAAGCGCTAACAGCGGAAGACACACAGCAGAGTGATGTCGAAGATGGAGCCTAGCCTCTGCTACAAGATTTTGGCTGAGGGGGAGGAAGTGGAAACTGAGTGGAATGAAATATCCCGGGTATAGCACTATGATTCCACTTCAACTGCCATGGCAGCGTCCTATGGAGTCCTGGGATCTGTAGTCTGATGTGGCACTAGAGCTCTCAGAATGGGAATTACGCTCCATAATGCCACATGTTGCCAAAGGTGCTGCTTGTAGTAAATCTAAAAGCAGTTTAATTTTAGAACACCTTGGTCCCAAAATGAACTATTTGAATACTGACTTTACTAGTAATCATATAAAGAAATGGAAACCTCAAATTTCCCATAGCCAGCCTTTGGGTGTCTCAAATGGCTCCTTCTGCGAACAAGGAAAGGGTGGCAAGGGGGGGAGGAGCCCCATTAGAAGTTCTTACAGGTCAGTTTAAGACCAGCAAGTGATCCACACTTTGTCACTGTTGGGAAGAGTGAAAAGCATCTGGGGCTATTAGGTTAAGAATCTAAAATGTGTCTTTAGACTGTCTAATACTGGGGTGGGACTCGTGTGGCCCTCCTGATGTTGGAACTGCAACTCCCAGCAGGCCTGGCCAACATAGCCAATGGGGAGGAGGGCTAACAACACCTGAAGGCCTGGGTTGCCTGATTCCCACCTTCATTCTAATACCTGACTGTAAGAAAATTGCAGAGTAAATGTTTCAAGAGACAATGTAGTGTAGTGGTTTGAGTGTGAGACATACCCTCTCAACCCCAGAAAACCCTATAACTGGTTTGGCTTAGGGTCGCCATAAGTCAGAAACGACTTGAAGGCACACAACAACAACAAATATTTCAGATAAAAGGGAAGAGCAAAAAAAAGAAAGGAGAAATCACAGCGGGAGTTGCCGGGGGAGGCTAAAGCATATGTATCCTTACAAGGGATGTTTAGCGCTCTCAAAAGTTACTACGCTATCTGCCAGTTGGGCACTGCAGTAAAACCCTGACTTCATTTCCATGTGTTCATTATTCACAGAGATAGCAGTTAATAGTATATGCCTTCAAGTCCTTTCTGAGGCAAGGGTTTTCACAGCAAGATTGGTTCAGAAGGAGTTTGCCTTTGCTTTCCTCTGTGGCTGAGAGAGTGTGACTTGCCTAAGGTCACCCAGTGGTTTTTCCATGGCTGAGGGGGGATTCGAATCCTGTTTTCCAGGGTCGTAGTCCAGGCCTCAAATCACTACACTCTAATCTGTTTATTTATTTCTCCCAGTGTGGAACCCAGGGATGTTCACACCATAAACAAATCACAGCTTAATAATAATAATAATAATAATAATACAGTAGAGTCTCGGTTATCCAACATAAACGGGCGGGCTGATCGTCAGATACCCGAAAATGTCGGATAATTCGGAGGCCTGTGGCGGCCGCCATTTTGGGGGCGTGTCTGGGGGGCGTGTAAATGCCTATAGCCACGCCCCCAGGCAGCCGCGACGTCGGATGATCCGGAATGTCGGATGAACGAAGGTCGGGTAACCGAGACTCTACTGTAATAATAATAATAATAGTTTAGAAAAACAGTGAAATAAGCAACGTATTAAAACACATCATTTGAAATATGGAGCTGGAAAAGAGTTCTGCTGATACCATGGATTGCCAAAAAGACGAATAAATGAAAGAAAATGAATTTTCCCTAGAAACAAAATGATCAAAATGAGACTGTCATATTTAGTAGGCACATCATGAGACAATGTCACTCACTGGGAAAGACACTAATGCTTGGTAAGGAAAAAGGCAGTAGGATAAGAGACTCGATCAAAGAAGCCACAGTTTGCCAAGTTTGCCAAGACCTGAACAGGGCTGTTAATAACATGGGCCCTTTTCGCTCGTTACCCGTTTGCGCGGCTAGGGGGGGGCGTCTCACACGAAAAGCCTCAGCAGGAATGCTGCCGCTTCCCTGCTGCTTTGTCCTGCAGCTTGCTTCCTGGCCGCGCGACTGTTGTGCAAGCACCCCGCCCCTTCCTTCCGCAGCGCAGCTTGGGAGCTGTAGGCTGCGCTGGGGGAGGAAGTGCGACTGGCCCAGCTCGTCGGACGCACCGTACAGCAGGTAAGCGCGCGAGGGCCCCGGGAGCATTGCGCGACTGCACAGTATTTTCGTCTCCCAGCAGCTCGTGAGCATCGCGTGAATGGGAGTGTGTCGTACGGACCGACGCTCCCATTCACACGACGCTCAAGGGGCCGTTGCAACAGAAACTGCATGCAAAAAGGGCCATGGTCACTGTATATTGAAGTCCACTTGAAGGCAATAAACAACAACAATTAAAGCACAGCTAATTTAAAACAGTATAGAAGCATTTTAAAAACCCAGGAGAATGAAAGAATCAAAGTATGTATCCCATTAAAATAGCCGTTGGCACAATCAGATATTTGTCAAAAGTTTTTTAAATAAAAAGGTCTTAACCCAGAGCTTTCCAAATTTGTCATGCTGGTAACACACTTTTTAAACATGCATCATTTCATGACAGAGTAATTCAGTTTTACTAGAAAACCGGAGGTTAAACTAACCCCTTATAAGAGATACGGGTATGTACATAAACTGTAATAATGAAATGTATGGGGACACAACATACCTTATGAAAAGTTTTCATTTATATTTTTCAAAATATATGATTTATAAATAATAACATACATTTCCAAGGCTCAGGTGGGGTTGTGGGTGGGGTTGTTCTCGGCCCAGGGAGGTGACACGCCTACACACTTCAGGCGACACCCGAACATGTCATGACACACCATTTGGAAAGCCCTATCTTAACATGTGAGCAGAAAGAGAGCAGAGGGGAAGCCAGCCTAGTCTCCTATGTATACTGAAATCTGGAAGCAGACTTACCCTCCAAACCCCTTTTTTAGCACAAGGAGAAAATATGCCCTGTCCTGCTGTCCTACAAGCAGTAGCATAGCGTTAAATTTTGAGCTGCAGGCCCTCAGTGTGACAGGCCTGATAGCAATAGTTAGAAGGGGAATCTTAAGTGTTGCAGGCATCAGTGTTGATCTAGATTAAATAAAGTGTTGATCTGAATTACACAAAAACATTTTAACCATTTTTATTTCTACCAGGAACAGGTTTTACATAAATCTAGTGGATCCTGACTTAAGACCCAGCAGCCCCATATTACTTTAGATGGTAGCAGAGAAGGCAAACCATTTTTACCAAGGAAAGTCAATTTCACCTCCAGCTCCTGTGGGGCTTGGAGCTAAGCCAGTGTCTGTTTTTAGCCTATTTAAATCTTTTTTTAATTAATTTTTACTTATTGTAACTTATTACATTAATTTTACTTGTAGGCTGCCCTGAGATCTTTTGATAAAGGATGGGATAGAAATATTATAATTAATTAATTAATTAAACTATAAATTCAGAGGGAACTGGCGAGGGCAGAAGATACCATTGTCTTGGGACTTTAATGATGTGAACCCTGGCTCATTTACACTACTGGGCTACACTTGAAAAAAAGAACCCAATTGTTTTGTCCTTAGGAAAAGATTGCAAGTTGTCTGCAGAGTCTGAAGAAGTTGCAAGAGGAAATTTGTACGTGTAAAGCAATGACAGAGAGCGAAAGCCAAGCCCTGCTTGTAAGTAGCCATTTTGGAGAAGTGGAAAGGATTAGCATTATCTGGGAAAACTGAATATGTTCCCTCAAATATCAAGGTCCCAGCTGATTAGGGCTTTAAATGTCATCACAAGTACCCTGAATTCAGACCAGAAACGTACTGTCAGCCAGTGCAATTCTTTTAAGACTGGCATGATACGCCGCTGTCTATGTGGTGTTCCGGACAGCAGGTCTAGCTGCTTGCATTTTGCACTAGCTGCAACTTTTGAGTCTTCTTCAAAGACAGCCTCACATAGAGTGCATAATCAAGAAATTGCCACTGCGTGGACTACCACTGTGGCTATATTGTCTCTGTCCATAGCTAGTGGACAAGGCCATAGCTGGCAAACCAGTTAAAGCTGATGCCAAGCATTCTGAGTCACAAAATCTATTTGGTCCCCCCAGTGACAGGAATGGATCTAATAGTTCTCCCAAGTTATGCAGCTGCTCCTTCAGAGGAACTGCAACTCTATCCAAGACAGGTTGTTTATGTTGGGAGTGGCAATCTTTGCATGCTTTAATTAACTGGCTAGTTAGTTTGCATGTTTATTGTAGGCATATAGGGGACTGCCTAGAGTAAACTTCATGTTGTTTGGTCAACACCCACTTCCCCTTGCATGTTCTCTTCCTCTTCCCCTTTTTTGTTCTTCGGTTTCCCTGCAAGTGTGTGGTCTCCAATCCTCTGGCAAGCATACTTTCCTGTAAGCATGTGAATTCTTATTTTTCTTCTTACCTTTCTTCAAGAATTTGAACCTGTCTAAACTATGCACAAGATTATGTGAGTAAATCCTTGTTACGTATTTTTAACCAAACTGTTTGTGTTTATTTTGAGCTAGATTAAGTGTGTCTGGGGTGGAAATGATAAAAAGGGACTGGTAATTTGTTCAACTTCTGCCTGTGCATTATAAAATACTCTGCTGATTGGGAGACTTATTACTAAAAATCTCTCAATTCCCCAACAATTTACCCATTTCCTGAACCTGAGAACCACCAATCCACAGAGCCTCTGTCTTATCAGGTTTCACCTTCAGTTTACCTCACAAGACTGGAGCCACTAGAACACAGTGCTTCACAGGCTCACTCCAGCCAGACAATCCTAACATGTTCCATGTTACAGGACATTGCAAAATCCAAGACAAACATTCTCTTGTTACCCCAAAACCATGGGATCCTGTGAAGTCCTATATCCGAACCTGCAAATAAATGTAAAAATGGGGAATTAATTAACTCAAATTAAGGATGCCTGCAAGGAGGGACGTAACTATAATATCTTTCCACGTATGTTTACAAGGAACTGCTAAACAAACCAGTCAGAAAACTTATAGTACAATTTAAAAGTGTTTTATTGGGGGGAATATACATGTGCACACACACAAATAAATACACATGAGCAATCACACAAGGCTAACTTGAAATAAAGGGAGGAAGATTTAGAGGAATAGAAAGGGACTTTTAGGTAATAGTTACCATCCAGATAGAAGTAGATAAATGGTGATGTGGCTTGGGCTGCTGCCCAAGCAAACCAACAAGGAGGTCCCCTAAAATTAAAGTGCTGTGTGGAGGACCCAAAATCACGGTCCCTTTATACCCCAAAATGTGCCCTGGAGGTGTGACTTTCTGGTTGGGCGACAAAGGATTTCCAGGGTGGACAAAAGTGAGAGGATGCATTAATGGTTGTTGATGTCTAAAGGAAATAGTTGGTGATTTTTAACATGTGGATGGCAAAAGATTTTGATGGCAGTGTGATCAGAGATCAGGAAAAGGATCATAGGTGTGAGGATGATGCAATTATGGATTTGTTTGAAATCTTCCTCTTTTCCTGAACCAGCGTTATCAACCAAGCAAAGCTGTTTGTTTTGAAGTTTCCAGCAAATGGGTGTCCGATTGAGTTGGTTGCTGGTTTTATGGCTTTATCTTCCATAAGATATGCAAAGCACAGGAATGTTTTGCTCTTCTTGGAGATGCCTTTTGTTTTCCCTGAAAGAGCCCTTAGGTCAGATTCAGCCATGCTCAAGGATCATCTCTGACCTGTTTTTCCAGTCAAACTTCCTCCTCCACATGGCCTTGTATTTATATGATTTCTCTTTTATGCCAATTAAATATATCTGCAAATTAATATATCTTGCCAATAAAACCATCAGAGCATGGTTTTATCCATTTTCAGCATTAGCCACCCAAAAGGACAAACACAGTTGTTTCCCTCCCATAATCAGGCCTAAAACAAAATTGGACTGTTCGGCAGAAACAGTCCTAATTAATTCCTCTGTCTTCCAACTTTTCAAGCTGCTTTTAAAGTGTCCCAATTTATCTTTCCTCCTGTGTTCCCCCTTCAGGCTCAGTTTACTTCAGTTGCTGCTGAGTTCAATGTGCAGATGTAGTTTGCACTCAATTCAGCGGGAGAAGAGGAGTGCAGGGGCAGAGTCTTGCCCTTCCCAGTAGGCTCAGGCAAAAGGAAACTGCTGCAGCCTCTCCTAGCCTCTTTGTTCTTCCTCATTAGTAGCTTTCCATCTTCGCCATGTTCTGATGTTGCTTGGCCTATACATGTCCCGCTTTTCGTCTATGAAAAGTATGAGGACATGTTTGAACAGAGCAGAACTGTGAATTTCTCCTAGTGTCCTTCTTGAAATTAATTGCAGTAATTGATGGTATTCCTGATATTGACCCACTTTTCTTCTTTTTAAATCCATGCATTGCAGAGGCAGACAAAAGCAGATAGGGAAAAGACAGTACTGGAGTTCAAACGACTTCGCGAGTTTCTGAATGTACAAGAGAAGTGCCTGCTGGCTCAGATCGAAGAGGTAGAGAAGGAAATTGCAAGAAAAAGGGATGAGCACACAGCCAAACTCTCAGAGAAACTCTCTTGTCTTGCGAATACCATCCAGGAGATGGAGCAGAAGTGTCTTCAGCCAGCAGGTCAATTTCTGCAGGTAAGAGGAAAGGTGGCCTCCTGACCTTTATGTACCTCCTTCAGCTATACAAGATGTGAAGGACAGGTCTGTTAACATACTGGAGCACTTCAATGGCATAGGACAATTTATAGCAGACTGGCCTGATCTAGTCCTACGTGCTGTTGGATTCTTTTTGAGAGTTGAGCTCCTGCAGGTAGGTCATGCTTAGGGGCCTGCTGTGTTGAGGGATCTCCTTTGACGTTTTTACTAGAACCCTCAGTTCCAGCAGTTGAAACCAAGTACATAATAGTTAATCAGGTGAGTGGACATATGTTAACAGTGAAGGAATAGATTTGCACAAGCTTAACCCAGAAATTTATGATCCGTGCCAGAAATAAACTGACAAGACTTTTCACACAAAAATGCATTACTGGTCACCCCGCACCCTGCCCAGCCGGGTGTTCTTTTCAGTTATTGTTATCCTTACATAATTGAGAATCAGAAATCCTTGCCTTATCTGCATAGATCCTTATCTACTATAAATCACTTAGCGGTCTACCAGTAGATCCTCATTTGCTTTCTGTCCATCCATGGCTCGTCTAGCCTATGCATGAAGCAAAATGAGATGGACCTTTACAAAATGGCACTTACTGACTGAGGTTGTCATCTTACACCTGCAGTCCACTGAATATAGTGGGACTTCAGTGTGCAGCAAACATGCAGAAGATTGCACTGAAAGTGTCTCAGGCTGTCTTAAACACAGAGTGGGAAGTCATACTCTCAGGCTCAGAGTATATGAGTGTTGTGGGGGGCCTTCCTCCCAGCATTAATAGCATAAGTTGACCATCCTGTTTGAGGAATGGCTTCTCTCCCTTTGGCTGTTTACAGGTGCAGGGCTCTTATCACATTCCAGCAGTTGCAATTTTGTTTAGTGTTTCATTCCAATTCAACAACTATTGTAGAGCAGTGTAGCATCCACGTTTTCACTTACACTGTGAGCAAGTTGTCAAAAGCATTTTTCTCTTTCTTTTTTTTTCCTCCCTAGGATATTAAAAGCACATTGCAGAGGTAAGCAGATCCCACTTATTTCTCTTCATGACTGTGTCAAAGAAAGGGTGGCTAACAGGAAAGACTGTGGCTCTCCAGGTGGCTTCAGCGCATCAGATCCTCTAGTATTTATTTTTTAAATTAAATTTTACTAGTAGTTTCTAAAACAAAGAAGTATATATACAAAGAAAAAAGAAGAAAAAGAAAGAAGAAAATTCTAAGCACACAAAGATACCCATGGATTAACTTATAATTTAAAGTGTACTGAGAAGAAAAGAAAAAAAGAAAAAAATGACTTCCCTTTCCTTTAGACAGAATCTAGCATATTCCTCATTCCTAGCCTGTTATGAAAAACAAGAAATCTAAACTTTTTCTCTTCACCTTTCTCCCAACTCACACTTTCTAAAAAGAGTAAAACATACCTGTTTTTGTTAACATGCCTAATACCATATCCATATTCCTTCTTTGAATTTCTGTTTCCTTCATATTAGAACAAACTTGCATAATTAAAAAAATATCTTGTAAATAACTTCAATACTCCTAAATAATAATACAACTGATTTTTACTAACTTGTTATCTTCACTAGTTAATAGTTCCACATCTGCTCATGTCCTAAATATATCCAGAGCATTTCATATTCTAAAGACTGTTACCATGAAACCATTTTATAATCTATAGGACGTTACAGAATTTGTAACCCAATCCATTTATCATCCTAAATTCATACCATATTTGTCATTTTTATCTTTTATCTTCATCTTAAATTTGATCCTCCACTTCACAGCATCTATATTTTAAACATACTTCTTTCTGCATGCATTTAACAAGGTAAGTCAGCTTTCACATATGACTCCAAAAAATGCAATCTTGAAACAATATCCTTTTCTTATTTTTATTTTGTTCAGTTTGCATAGATATCCCAATCAAATTCAACCCTCCCCCCTTCTCCCTTCCACAAGACGTGATCTCTTGTTCATTCACCAAACTCTCCTAGTCATAAATCATGCTTAAAAGAATAATTCTGCTTCTGTTTCTTCTTGCTGTCTAGCCAACTGTTTTACTTCTTGTTACATTATATTACAGGATTTTCAAGATTCTCAGGTATGGAAGGTGTTGGAGTGAACCAAAGAGACTCTGTGCATAATGATGTTACATCATCTATGTAGTTTTTCACTGGCCATTAGTTGGGAAGATACAAGCTGTAGGTTAACTGTTTGGAGTGGTGAGTTAACAGACCTTTCTTTCAGGTGCGAAGCACAAAAGGAGTTCCAGAAACCTGTGGTTTTTCCCCTTGCGCTGAAGTGGAAAATCTGGGAATTCTGGGATATAAGTCCCTTTCTGGAAGGTGTCATGAAACAATTCAAAAGTAAGGAAAATGCTGGCAAGAATCAAGTTCATTTCAGTGGAAAATGTTGACTTTAAGTGGTATTCAAAGAAATAATTTCAGTTTGCTATGGGAAGAGCATCAGGAGTTCAGAATTGCTGGTTTTGGTGTAAAAGTAGATTAAATAAACCAGAAAGGAAGGAAGGAAGCTTGCTTCTACCAGCTCGGCAGGGAGGTTGGTAGGCAGCAGTGTACCTCTGAGAATTCTAGGGTGGGAGTTTGGGCTACTCTCTTTCTCCCTACCTTTGCTCCTGTAGAAAGAGCTGTACAAGGACTAACTCAGCAACTCCTGCTGATAATTGACAAAACGGGCTTCTGCTGAAGTAGACTTGCAGAACAATGTGGCACATTTATCAAAATGATGGTAAATGTGATGTATGTGCTCCTAGGAGGCTCTCTGTGGAAGATAAGGTGAGGTGAAGACACATCTGTCTCTCCATTGAGCAACCATCTCAGATGAACTTGCTTCTGACTAATCATTAATTAAGTTCTTCCATCAGATCCAGTAGCTAACTCATTGCACCTAACCTGTTTCATTGATTCTAGTGGTAATCTACCACTGGATCTCATGAAAGAATTTAATTAATTAACAATTAGCCATGAGCAGGTTCAGTTGAGATGTTAGTTCGATGGCTTCAGCTGTTGATATTGTTCTTTTTATCACCTGAGTCCCACATGTATGAATACATTTACAGAGAAATGTAAACATTGCTTTTCTAAACTCTAAGAGAAGACTGTTAAGTCTCAAGTAGCTCTGTTTCCAAGAGGATAGCCTTATTGGTCTATTGCAGAAAAAACAAGAAAGGATAGAAAACTTTTATATGGCATAAGCTTTCATGGCTATAATCAACTTTCTTGGATGCTAAAATGAGTGATAATCCACAAAAATTTGTCTCATAATATTGGTGAGACCTTAAAAGTTCCAAAAGACTTTTTCTTGTTCTCTCTATATTTGATACGTGTAGGGCTAAATCCTTGTCTTCATTCTCAGCTGGATTTGACCACTGGAATCAAGTACTGACTTAACAAGTCCATCGATTCAGTGGGTTTGCTCTAGTTGCTCTAATCCTACACTTTATGGCTTAGTTTTCCCATGATCCTAAATCATGGCTAAACTATTAGATGAATGGACATTTGCCATCTTGCTCAAACCCAATGAATTGTAGTTAGTCTTAACTATAGTGATACTTCAGCAATGGTGACTGAGTTATGGGGTAAGCTCCCCTGGAGCTAGGCTGTGCTACATCAATAGTAGCTGCATATTGGTTTGTGCAGCTCACCTCTTGTATAGTTTGATGTTGAAGAATTTTGATAGCTGGAGCTTTTGTTTGCATTTTACTACTATATCTTACTCAAGATTTTTATAGAGGATACATCAAAAATATTTTAATCAATTAAAATATAGTTCATTGAATCAAGCCAGCTTCTTAAACTATTGTTTCCAGAAAGCCTACTTAAGAGTAACCATATTTTGCTGTCTCCAGCAGTCTACACAGCAACCTGTGGTAAACCAAAAAAAGAAGCAAATATTGCAAATGCTTCAGCAAAGGAGGGCAAACAGACAGAACACTGAACCAAAGAATAGCCCACCTTCATTCTTGCAATGCTAAGCCAGACTTCAGTGTTTTGTCTGGAACCAACCTTTTGTTTTCAAAGTCCAGCAGCAACCATAGGTAGGAATGTTGAAAGAATTTACATTAGAAAACAAATCTGAATATTTGGAAGGATATGGCAGCTAGGAGATTTCTTTCCCCTCAGGTTGCTTTCAGGATCTAAATAATACTTCAGGTGAAAGCATATAGTTAGCATAATGTTACTTAATTGTTTTGGACATATTATTTGTAACACATGATAAAGTGCGGCATATTACTTTTCTTCTTTTTTCTTCCACAGACAAGCTAGTATCCGGACTTAAACTACAGAGAGGTAAACTTTGGAAGCACCAATTCATAGACGGGATTGTCAGAAAGTTGTCTGTTGATATTTCCTTAGAGTCCCACAGTTCTGTCTTTAGAACTACTTGTGTTTCTATTTAAAACTCTAGAAACAGTAATAAAGCTTTCCTTAAATGGAGGCATACTGATGGGATTGAATAGGACATCGCCCACACTCAAGGTTTCATGGATTTCCATTAGTTATTACTAAATGTATGTGGCTTGGTTCCATAGTATATAAAAGGCCATGTCTTTCCATATAAGCTTGCCCAAATGTTATGTTTTGAAATTCTTGGATGAAGGATTTATTTTTACCCCACCATGGTCACAAGGATCTTCTGGTTAAAAATGGGAGATGGCCTTCCTGGAAGAGACAGAAGGGGCTATCTCATCCAACCCCCTTGCATGCAGGAACAAAGAACTTAAACTGCTCCTGCAAGATGCCCATCCAACCAGTCTTTAAAAAGCTCCAAAGAAAGAGAGTCCATGAGTTTTCAAGGCAGACTATTCTACTTCGAACAGGTTTTACAGTAAAGAAATTCTTCCTAATGTTTAGGTGGAATCTATTTTCTGTAGTCATCTTTTTGTCTGTTTCTCCATCTCTTTTCTTCACACTCAGTCCTGTGTTTTTTCACTCTTAAAGGTGTATGTGGTTATTTTTTGTTTGCTTGCGTGTTGTTTACTCACCTTTATGAGGGAAGGGAAGAAATAAAAGTACAGTCAGCTTTCCATATCTGCAAATTCTGTATCCACAGATTCAATCAAACCACGGATTGAATATATTAAAAATAAATCCAAAAAGCAAATTTTTATTTTGCTATTTTATATAAGTGATGCCATTTTACTGCACCACTGTACATAATGGGACGTGAGAACTCATGAATTTTAGTATCCATAGGAGCTGGAACCAAACTGTAGCAGATGCCAAGGGTCCATTGTGTTTCACTGTGGCTCTTCCCTAGTTGTAATTTCTTCAATAGTAACACTGTCTTGATTAAAGGCTTTACTGCCTGAGGCAGGTACTTACAGCAAGATAATAGCATCTTTGGCTGAGATATATCACGTTACCTGGACTTATCACATTACCTCATTCCTCTTCTGTGATTAAGGGATTAGTAGAGGTGTTTAATGGATTAATCTGTAAATAACCTCCTTTGTAAAAGAAACAGTTTCCAAATGGTCTCCCACTGGGAGAACAACAGAAAAGGAGTCTTGTGATAAGTCCCAGCCAAAGATGCTGTGATCCTGCTGTAAGTGTGATTTACCTATTTACTTACCTCCTGTGATAAAGTCCTCTAATAACTAAGAAAACAAAGGGACGGAGGAAAAGGGGTTGTCCTCTATTTAGCATTGTAATGCAATAGCCCAGGGTTTCTCGATTGGGGTTCCCTGGAAACTTGTGGTTCCATGAGAGGCCACTAGGGTCTCCACAAAGATCATGATTGCAACAACATACACATGTAAATAAAATAATTTTTATGCAGGGATTCCCTGAGACCTGAAAATTATTTCAAGGGTTATTCCAGAGTAAAAAGGTTGGAAAAAACTGGAGTAGCCTGTCAGATAATGTGGGGAATGAGGGAGGGACTTCCTATTTCACTGTGGTCTCCCCCATCTTCCACAGAAAACTGAACAGGTGGAGCGATGTTCATTTCTTAGAAATTTTGCATTGATAGTGTCTGCCTGTGTGTAGTTGGCAGAAACTCACTTGTAGCACACATTAAGAAAGAGGAAGTGGGAGTTAGGGACATTTGCATGCTCTGCTGTTTGTACTATGCTAAGAAACAGATGTGGGGTTGCAGGTTCCTGTGGCAAATCATAGGAAATGCAAGGTGGATATTTGAGAAGGATAACAAGCTCTTACAATCAGATGGCTTTCACCACTTGAGGGAGCCCTTTTTCAAAATACAGGCTCAGTGGCTTGTCTGTCTTGACCTGTAGCACCTCCTTTACTCTGGCAGCTTTCTTAAACAGGAGCTGTTTTATGGGCATTTTTCTATTGTTATCCACCTATTACATCAGGAGTGCAAGGGATACAAATGTATTAAAATAAAATGTGAGGAGAGAGGGAGAAGCATGTCCATCCTGGCTATAGTATGTGAAAGTAATGTGGATTATTAGAGGAGTCACGAATCCTGTGATATGTTTAGGCTCAGATCTCAATCCGGTCATTTCAGCTAATTCTACTTGTCTTCTCTTCTGTTTACCTTCTCCAACAGCAAAAGTAACACTGGATCCCAACACATCTCATCCCACGTTCATCTTAACTGCTGGTTTTCAACATATTGATATTGGGAGATCCAGATTTTGGGCTTCTTCTCCTGAAAGGTTTGATCATGTTTTGTGTGTCCTGGGACGTGAAGAATTCACAGCAGGCAGACACTTCTGGGAATACTATGTGAAGAATGATGAAAGATGGGGTGTGGGAGTTGCCAAAAAGTCTGCAAAGAGAAATGGTGTATTTGAATGTGGCCCTCAGGAAGGGTACTGGCTTGTGAGAAACTGTAAAACAACTGGACACCCGGGCTTCCTTGTGCAATCGCAGGCCAAGAAGGTCCAGGTCCAACTAAACTGTGAGGGTGGGAGGGTGGCCATTTTTGATGCTGATACAGCAGCCCTGCTCTGTGCATTCCCAACAGGCTCATTCTCAGGAGAGACTCTCCTCCCTGTGTTCCATCTTTGCAAAATAACCCCATGATAGGCTCGCCTTATGGTCACCAGAAGTCAGAAACAACTTGAAGGCACCCAACAACAACAAGATGTGCATGTCTGTATGCCAGAAGTCCAGCAATTTCTTTTGGCACCTGTGAGGCCCTCTGCTGTACCATTTTTAATTATTTTGTTTTTAAAATGCTCCAGGATAGCTGGATGTGCTTCAGAGTGAAGTAGCAGTAAGGTTCCAGCTGACTGCCACCTTTATGGCTCTGCATCCATGGGGCTTGACCCACACTCTGCACATATTCTAGCTCAGGGTTTCTCACCCAGGGTCCCTGAAATCCTAGGGTTCCACAAGAAGTCATTAGAAATTTTACAAGAAACCATGATTTAAAAAACAGACTTTTGTTTTTTGAGCTGCAGACACAATGATTTTTATGCAGGGGTTCTCTGAGACATGAACATTTTTTCAAAGGTTCCTCCAGAGCAAAAAGGCTGAAAAAGGCTGTTCTAGATTGCTGTAGTGCTCCTTGAGTTGAGTTACCTCCAAAAGGGGGACCAGGATTATAAGCCTTGAAATTCTGAGATGATAAAAGTGACAGCTGCTGACATCTGTGAGGGCCTCTACTTATCTATCCCCACCTATGCCACCTCGTGTGAGGACCCTCTTCTCCTGTCCCATTGCTGTGGCAGCAAATGTGGGGACCTTCTAGATGCCATCATGGTTCCCATCTGAGACTTTACTCATCTAATCCCACCACTGGACACCACCACCTTGAACCACCACTACCGCCACATTCACTGTGTATTTGACCTCAGGCACCCAATAACCCTTACATGTGTATGTGCCTTTAAGTCACTTGTTGACTTACAGAGACCCCAAGAATTTCCAGTGATGTGAACTCAAGTTGGACTTAAGTCACTTCAGTGACTCGACTTGGACTTGACTTGGCAATAAATGATGCACTGACTCAACTCAACTCAAGACTTGTATATTTTTAGTGACTGACTTGCTGCCCTTTGGCCAGTAACATAACACATTCATCCAGAAATCTTACAACTGAACAAATCTCCCATCTCTTTTTGACTACTAGTCACATGATGATCTCTCTCAAGCGCAAAATGTGGGTGCATTTCTCACAGGGGAACAGCAAACGGGTTAGGCAATGGGTTTGAGGTCTGCTCAGCTGCCTGTTGCTGCTGCATATCAGAGGAGCCTCTAAAATTTTTCCTCAGAGCAGAAGGCAAGGCTCTCCTCCAGAGTACAGGGTGCATTTTTCAACAGGGAACAGCAAATGTGTTAGGCAACAGGCTTGAGGAAGAAGGATCCTTCCTTCCAGAGCTTTTGAAGCTTCAGTGATGGGGAGTAAGAAGGATCCTATTCCCCACTTTCAAAGCTGCAGATGGGAAAATTGCAAATATGGAGAGATGCTTCTGCATAAATTGTTAAAACTGACTTTATTCAACTCTGTCCAGAAATTCTGGAATATAGGTTGGGAAATAAAGTTGGCTCCCAAACTTGAGACTTGACTTGAAAGTATCTTTGAGGACTTGAGACTCGACTTGAGACTTGAAGGTAGAGACTTGAGACTTGGAGTAAAAGATTAAATACATCACTGGGAATTTCTTAGGGTTCTTTTAGGCAAGGAATACTTGGAGGTGGTTTGCCATTGCCTTGCTTTGAAATATAGCCCATAGCACGTGGTATTTGCTGGTGGTCTCCTATCCAAGTATTAACCAGGCCTGACTCAGCTCCATCTTGAGGAGATTATGCCTGGCAAACTCCAGCCAAAGAGACTAAGAGGGTTTTGTGCTATGCACCTTCAGTGTGTGGGATTGTCTGAAACTTTCTTGCCAAAAAGGAAGTAGGCAGGAGTTCTTGCTCCTTGCCAGGACATCAAGCTTGCCAAGTTTGAGATGAATGAGTGCAGAGAACTTTGTGCAGGGACAGCCTTTATCACCTGAAGGTTTTTTGTTTGTTTTTTTAAGGCGCTTTTTTTATCTCCCATGATTTCTGCAGATAATAGTTGCAAAAATGGCATACAGCATAGATTTAAGATATCTAAAAAATTCCAGAAGGATAGGTTTCGCTACTAGGGAGACAAGACGTTAAGTCCGATGTAATGTAGCTTGCATTTTGTTTCATGGATATTATTATCTAGTAGGTCAGATCAGAATGCATTTACCTTTTGCATCCACATCACTCATAGAATCAGAGTGGGAAGGGATCATAAGGGCCTTCTAGTCTAACCACCTGCCATGCAGGAGCACACAACTGAATCATTCCTGAGAGATGGGATTTGGAATGGACAGCTCAAATCCCTACCCTTAAAATGGTAATTCTGCATAAAGAACCCTTGTGTATGTCCCAAAATTGGCTCAGTATTACGATTTTAAATAATTCTTAATAAAAGTATGATGGTTTTGATTTGTTTCTTTAGTGAATATGATCACATGGATTTATTGTTTATTAAGGCGTACAACTATAAAGAAAGGTATACACACAAAAATGTTGAAAGGAAATTATTGACTATTAGTTAAGAATTTATAATGCAGTACATCATACAGCTTGACTGTACACGGGGGACAGCATTAATATTGGTATCTTTAGTGGGTTGGGCATTGAAGGCACTGTATTACAGAGTGTCCACTCCTGTAATCAAGGTTATTACCAGAAAGTGGCATTGGGAGACTTCTGCTGAGCTCCAGGGCACTTCCGCTGTGGGGTTCCATTAGGTTCTTGCTAGTTTCCCATGGTGTTTAACATCTATAAGAAGCCACTGGGAGGTGTTATGAGGAGATCAGTATCATAACGTCAGCAATATGCAGGTGACATTCAGCGGTACTTCTGTGCTCTGTGTGAGTCAGGATAGGCTGTTCCAGTGCTGGTCTGGTGCCTGGAGTCAGCCATGGGTTGGATGAAGGCCAGTAAAGTCAATTAAATCCTAATTGGAGAGAGGCTCTGTGTTTGGGAGGCTTCCAGGTCCAGGAATTGGGCAGGCAGCCTGGGCTGCATAGAGCAGGAACACAGTTTGGGAACACACCTCAGTTCTACTCTGTTACTGAAAGGTCAGTGACCTCAGTGGAGAGGAGTGTGTATGGTCATGCAAGGTTTGTTCATAATGACCATTCCTGGAGAAAGATAATCTGGACACAGTAGTCCATGCACTGATAACTTCCCCACTGGACTATTGCAAGGTGTTGTATTTGGGGCTGCCCTTGCTAACAATCTGGAAGCTGCAACAAGGCAGAAAAGTGCTGCCCAAATGTTGTCAGAAGCAGGAAGGACTGAGCACAGGGCACTTTTGCTGAAATAGTTGCACTGACTGTTAGTAGACTCCTGGGCCCAATTCAAAACATATGAAACCTTAAATGGGTCAGGAACCAGCTACTTAAAGAACCACCTGGGCCACTACTAACTTACTTGGGATTTAAGGTCAGCAAGAGGAGCTCTCTTGGCAATGTTCTGAAGTATTGTGTCCTATAGAGCCAAGATATATGGCATGGCTTTCTTTGTGGTGGCACCCCAGTGACAGAACTCCCTTCTATCAGAGATCCTGTTGTCCCCCATGATTTCTGCCCTCAGGCAATAAATTAAAGCATATCTATTTGTATACACTTTCAGACAATAATGGAAGGGATTGATTTGTTTAATACTGCTGTTTTTATTGTTCTTACAGTATGTTAGAAAATGTTTATAATTTCGATCTGTAGTTTTCTAACTTAGAATGTTACCCGTTTGTAATTTGTAATTGTTAACTATGTGATTTATGTGTGACTGTTAGCCACCCTGAACGATTAGAGGAACGGCAGAGATAAATAAAATGAATGCTATTCATGAAATTCTAATCTTATCCTTTTGTCTTTTTGTAGTCACTGCTTCCTCTTAATACTTACTCATTTTTTTTAAAAATGCTGGTTTAAGTCTACAATTATTGTGATCTCATGTTGGCTCAGGCACTACAACATGCCTGGCACCAACATTCTCTTTATTGGGCAGGCAAAGAGTTGTTGTTGGTGTGTCATTATTGTTATTATTACTATCATCACCATCATCACCACCATCACCACCATCATCATCCCAGGCCTTTAAAATTATGGCTGTGGCTGTGTTCCTGGATTGCACTGGTGAAATTGCTGCGTTCCTGATGAAAGGGACACAGTGGTAGGCATGTGCACACCCCCAAACTGCTCCCTCATTTGAAGACCCCTGATAAGCAACTTTAAATAAATATTTGAATATTTAATCCTAAATTTAAATATTTAAATCTTAAGTCTTGGGGGTCCCTAACCACAAATTATACTTACAGAGGGTTCTCGGTAAAGAGAAAGGTTAAAAACCACTGAATTACAGCATCCAAGTAGGAGGAATTTGAGGGATTTTTTCTGCTAAGTGCTATGTAAATTCTTCACAGTGGGCTGTCCTGTTCCGTGGTCTACATTTTCTATTCAAGAACCAGTGCATGATAGACGGCTGACCAGTGGAAACAGCTCTGCTGGATGGCTCCTTGCAGATGCAATGGTGGGAGCAAAAAAATATTTCTTTGTTGCCTGCACTGCCAGAGAGTAAGCTTTCAAACAGGCTATACCCATGTTCAGCCAGACTTGCTCCAAGTCTTATGCCAATGTTGCTCTAGTCTCCATCTCACTTGCTTCATTACACCCAAATCCCTGGAAAACCTCAGGGGCTGGTTTGGCTCCATTCTGTAAGAGGGGACACTCAGAAGCCATTGTGTCTACCTCCCTGGCCATTTCCCATTTTAGAGGTCAGCCAGAGCTTCAACTTCAATTGTCTGTTGTGGTGACAGGAAAATCCTCAAGAGCCATCAGGAATCCATCCAGATCCATTAGCCTCCTGGGGCTCCTCCCTACAGACATTCTGAATCCCAGTGATCACCTCTGTGTGTTTGAGGGCTTTCCTAGGCAACAAACACTCAGAAGTGGATTTGCCATTTCTTTTCTCTGAAATATAGTCTATAGCACCTGGTATTGGTGATCTGTCCAGTTACTTACCAGAACTGACTCTGCTTCGCTTCCACCATCTGGTGCCTTCAAGTATGCTTGATAATGGATACTTTTCCATTTGTAAAACCCAAGAATGTGGACAGGATTCTGGAGATATGAGAACCACCACATGTGCTCCAGATCCTTACCCTTCCTGATTTCTTAAAAAAGCTAGAGGGGGACTGGTTGAGGGAGTGGTTAATACCTTTTTAAAACAAAGTAGAGTTCCAGCTTGCCTCAAGGAAGCTGTTATAAAGCCATTGCTAGCAAAGCCATTCCTGGATCCCACCCTTTTGGATAGTTATCAACCTAACATTCCATTTCTAGACATGGTTCTGGAGCATGCGGTGGGCTTCCGGCTCCAGGGGTCTCTGGATGAAGTGGATTATCTAGATCCATTTCAATCCAGTTTTAGGCTTGGTATGGGAGTGCAACTGCTTTGGTCACCTTGATGGATGACTTACAGCAGGAACTAGACAAGGGGAGTGTGTCCCTGTTGGTCCTGCTGGACCTCTTGGCTGTTGTTACCCTGATTTCCGGGGGTCCCGGTTACTGTGCTCAATATAATAGGAGAAATGGGAATTAGCCTGAGCACACGTTGGCAAAGTGAGAGGCAGGGTAACTTCGTGGGATCTTGGAGCCCAATCAGGAGTTTTATAGGGGGAAACGTACCTGGAGGGCTAACCCTTTCCCAGGGAGAACAATAGGCAAAAGAGCTAGACAAAGCTCTTAATGACGGACATCTCCAGCCTGATGGGTTTTGATTGACTCTGCCGGGGCTTGACAATAGCCTCGGCCGCATGGAGATTGCCCTTGCTTGACAGTCAGATTGTAATCCTGTCAAGCTGGTATCGGTGCAGAGGATCCTTTCGTATGCTTAGTGTACTTTTGATGGGTTGTTACTTTTGCATGCCTGGAAGTCCCCTGAGGCAACGCGATGCTCTTATGTCACCTCGCCAGTAAAATGCATTCCTAAATCCGAGTTGAGGTCACGTGACACACCCCAGTGCACCCACATATTGTTAAACAGCAGGCGTGCAGCTGTGCCAGCTGTGTTGTCACGGTAGGGAAAAGCCTCGATCCATTTACTGAAGGGATTAATCACTGTTAGGCAGCACTTGTTCCCTCGAGAAGTATTGGATAGGGGACCTATGAAATCAATTTGAATGCTTGCCCAGGGGCCCTCAATTCGTTGGTGTTGGATGGACATCGACGGTATCAGCGGATGCCGCACCATCCACTTCGTCGGTACCGGGCTCAGTACCGACATCGAAGCTACCAAGGATTCTGAAACTATTGGCTCCTCCGACTCGTGAGGAACCTGCGGGCTCGCAGGCCTTGACTTTCTCCAAGCCCCTGACACCGGCCCAAAGGAAGAGTCCTCCTACCCGGGACATCAGAAAGGAGAAGGAGAAGAGAAGGAAGGAAAAGAGGCGCTCCCCTTCTAAGGAGCCTTGCCTCCTGACGCCTCCACCTACCCAGCTTACTGAGGATCCAGAAGAGCACTCGGACCACCAAGAGGTCCTTGAGGTGTCAGACGAGGAGCAGGCTGTGGAGGTCCTGCCCTCGTAACTGCCCGAACTAACAGCTGCGGTTACCTCGCCGAGTCACCGTAGATCGGTGGACCACCGGGAGGAGGCTGTGGCCCGACATCAGCCTTTGCCCAGTCAACGGCCAGCCTCTAGAAGGAGCAAGTCCCGCTCTCCCAAGCAGAGGGCCAGGCTTCCATCTCCGCACCACAGGGAGATGTCCCTTGAGAGACTCTGCTCTAGGGACTCGGTGTATACCTCCGCCTCCTACCTTGGTAGGTACGGCCAGGAGCACCTCTGGCGCAAGCACCCGGGATCCTACTACTCTTACTCCCTGTCGTACAGGGATAGGTACCACGTGGACTTACGGTACTGGTCACCTCAACACCGATCCCGCTCGCCCTCCAGGGAAGCTTACTGCTCCCGCTATGAGAGGTTGCCTAGCTGATCGCCCTCTCTGCGCCATCGGAGGTCTAGGGAGCCCTCACCCCACTACAGGGCAGTGTCACCTCCCCCGAGGACAACATCGACTGCAACGTGTGCTGTGCCTCAAGCCACCTTGACATAAGCAACGAGGGTGACTACGTTGATGACACAGACCTTTCACCACCCTCAGCCCTCGGTGGTGCCCATTGAAGTCACACTGACCCCGGCCATGACATCGTCTGCAGTACCGGTGCCGTCTGCTACGCCAACAGTGACCTTGGCTCTCCCCCGCCCCGTAAGCCATCTGCGGAGAAGTCGGTGGAGAGGTCTCCGTCCCCTTCTTCACAATCTTTTGAGACAGATTCGGACTCAGCAGACTTGACTCCGTCTTCCCACGAGTCGCCTCCACTGGCTTTCAGAGAACTGGGACCAGAGTTGGCACCGGAGGACATTCGGCAGTTCTCTGAGATCCTCCTCCGCATGGCAACGGCCCTCGGGCTGAAGGTTGCAGAGCTGGCTCCAGCAGCACACTATCCCATCTTTCAATACCTGGAGATGCGCCCACCATCCACCGCGCCGCTGCCTTTTCTGCCAACACTCTTGGACACCCTGAAACACCCGTGGGCAAAGCCAGCCTCGGCTCAGCCGATTCTGCAACGTCTTGAGCATCTCTACAAAACCCAGAGGGAGGACGTGGAGTTCCTCTTCAGCCATCTGGTCCCGAACTCCATCGTGGTAGAATCGGCCCAGACCAAGGGTAGTAACAGAGCGCACACGACCCCGCCGGACCGTGAAGGCCGCAAGCTTGACAACTTTAGCAGGAGGTTTTACTCTGCCTCCTCCCTGATGGCCAGAATTTTGAACATGATGGCCTGTCTTGCTGCGTACCACCGTAACCTCCTGGACCTCTTCAACGAGGCGGTGGCGGTCTCGAACCAACAGATCACCTCTTTGAGGTATGCTGTGGAGGTGCCTCGAAGGTTATGGTGGGCGCAGTTGCCCTCCAACAACACACTTGGCTGTGTTCGTTGGGGCTACAGGAGGACAGCCGCAAGAGGATCGAGGACCTCCCCTTTGACGGCCAGGGACTGTTCCATACCTCGACTGATGAGGCTATGGACCATCTCGTCAAGGCCAGACTAACGGCCAAGAAGATGGGCATTAACCAACCGCCCCAGTCTCGCCATAGCTTCGGCTCCCAGCCATGGCGGTGTAGGTCCTCCTCCTCCTCCACATACCAATCACGGTCCCCGCGATCGACTGCGTCCCAGCCGTTCACTTCGTCTACTACACGAAGACCTCTTTGAAGACGCCCATCTTCCTCTTCTAAGAAGTCTTTGTCTGGGACAAAGTCTCGGTTTTAACCATCTGCGCAGGTCACCACCGATACCAACCTTCAGCCTGCCAGCAGCCCAGAAGATCAGCCGAACTTGGCCAGACACCTTGCTGAGTGGTGGAACATCACCACGGACTCTTGGGTGCTTACCATCATGCGTCTTGGTTACGCCATAGAGTTTCACGATATTCCACCGCGAGGAGTCTACTACTCCACTCCAACCAGCTCGGCACTGCTGGAAGAGATCCAGTCACTTCTACAAAAGGGTGCAATCGAGGCACTTCCATCGTCAGCCAAGACCACCGGCTTCTTCTCACGATATTTTATCGTACCGAAGACGGACGGAACTCTGCAGCCTATCCTGGACCACAGAGGGGTGAACGACTACATCTGCCCCAAGAGGTTCAAGATGGTAACGCTACCCTCAATCCTGCCTTTCCTTTGATGAGGGGACTGGTTCGCCTCCATTGATCTTCGGGATGCTTACTTCCACATTCCCATTCGCCCACAACACAGACGATACCTACGGTTCGTGGTCGACGGCACCTGTTACCAATACAGGGTACTACCGTTCGGACTCTCGACCGCGCCCAGGGTCTTTACCAAGTGCATGGCCCCCGTGGTATTGTTCCTGTGGACGAAACGCGTCTCAATCTACCCCTATCTGGACGATTGGTTCTTGGTGGCATCCTGCAAACAGAAACTCTACAGGGACATACATCAGACACTTACTCTTCTCACCCGCCTCGGACTCTGTGTCAACCCAAAGAAGTCCCATCTCGAGCCCACGAGGGTTCTCGACTTCATCGGGGCGACCCTGGACTCAGTATCGGCAAGGGCATACCTACCGATAGACCAGGCGCGGACGCTTCATCAGGCAGCGTCTACCACCTTCCGCGCCCCAATGGTAACAGCGAGGAGAATCCAACAACTCCTCGGGTACATGACCTCGACAACTGCCGTGACCTACCTCTCCAGGCTTCACGCACGATCGCTCCAACACTGGTTTGTCCAAGTCGTTGATCTACTCTTGGACGACCAGGCATGCCAGTTTCAGCTACCTCAACAGGTGCGCCGGTCCCTGCTGTGGTGGCAATCTTACAGCCACCTCATGTCAGGCATGCCGTTCCGGGAGCAGAATCCAAAAGTCACGGTAATGACAGACGCTTCCCTCTACAGGTGGGGAGCGCAATGCAGCGACCTCAGAGTCCGCGGCCAGTGGATCGATAACGAGACCGCCCTCCCCATCAATGCCCTCGAGCTGCTTGCTATCTCGAAAGCTCTATGGGCATTTTGACACCTCATCACATGCCGCACGGTGTTGATTCTGACAGATAACACAACGGCAGTCTGTTACGTCAACCAGCAGGGAGGGACTCATTCGACCACCCTTCTCAACATCACCCTCGACCTCTGGGACTGGTGCGTCTTGCTCCAAATCCATCCGGTGGCGGTTCACCTGGCCGGGCAGGAGAACACCACAGCAGACACCCTCAGCAGGGACACCACTACCCATCACAAGTGGGCCCTCTCGACCGATGCGTTCAAGATGATTCGGGATTGGTGGAGCGAGCCGACAACTGACATTTTCGTGACCGCTCAGAACGCGAAGTGCCGTCAGTACTGTTCGAGGGCCGGCTGGGACCGCCATTCCATCGGCGATGTCTTCCAGTTCCAGTGGAGCGAGGGATTCCTCTATGCATTCCCTCTGTTCCCCATCCTGGGCTGAGTAATATCGAAGATCCTCGCGGACCGAGCCGACGTCATCCTCGTGGCCCCATACTGGCTGAAGCAGCACTGGTTTGGCACCCTGTTCAAGGCTGCTCGCGGCCGGATCCTCCGATTTCCCATGAAACCGAACCTCCTGTCACACTCCAACGGGCTCGTCCTCCACTTGGACCTGCTGCTCCTGGCCCTCCATGCCTGGAGGATATTGCCATAGATCGGTAACGTCTTGACCGTGGCCAGGAAGGAGTCGACACGCCGCAATTACCACTACAAGTGGCGGCGCTTCGTTACCTTCGCCGAAGCATGACGGGAGAAGGTATCGCCTGTCAACTTCCCTACCGTGCTCCACTTCATTCTGCATCTCCAAGAGCAGGGCTTAGCCTTCCCTTCATTGAAGGTCTACCTTGCCACTATCGTGGCATATTAACCTCCATGATCTCCATCGGCAGCAATCTTCTGCAATGCTACCGTGAAGCAATTTATGAAGGGCCTGCATCACCTCTATCTACTGGTATCGCCACTGCTACCACCATGGTCGTTATTGTTGGTGCTATTGCAGTTGACGAGACCGCCCTTCGAACCCATGGCAACCACAGATGACAGGCTGTTCACCATGAAAACTGCCTTCTTGGTGGCTGTCACCTCTGCCAGGTGGGCGGGAGAGCTGACAGCCCTTCGCTCTGACGACCCATACCTCGTTTTCCATAGGTACAAGGTGGTCTTTCGGCCTGACATCTCTTTCTTACCAAAGGTGGTGTCTAACTTCCACCTCAGCCAAGACATCATCTTGCCAACCTTCTACCCAGACCCGACTACACTTTTGGAGTGATCCCTTCACTCCCTGGATGTTAGTCAGGCCTTGGCCTTCTACAAGGACAGGACTGCCTCTTTTCGACAGACCCTGCACCTCTTTGTGTGCTATGGGAGGCGTCGAAGAGGCCACAAAATTTCCACCCGATGCTTTTCTAAATGGGCGGTCCAGGCTATTCAGCTGGCTTATGAGCTTGCCAAGAAGCCTCCACCAGTGTTCCTCCAGGCTCATTCCACCAGAGCCGTGGCTACCTCTGCAGCCCTCCTGCGAGGAGTTGACCTGCAGGAACTCTGCCATGTGGCAACCTGGTCCCAGCCATCAACCTTCGTGCGCCACTACAGGCTAGACTGCCGGTCCCGTCAAGATGCTTGGTTTGGACGTGCTGTGCTGGCTTCTGTTCTGTAGGACCTGACCCACCATCCTACCAGTAAGCTACACAGTTTCCTAATGTATGAGGCACAGAGACTACGAAGAAGAAGAACAGGTTGCTTACCTGTAACTGTGGTTCTTTGAGTGGTCATCTGTGCCCTCATACATGCCCACCTAACCATCCCCTCTTTTTCAGGTCCCTTTTTCTCAGCGGACCAAAGAACTGAGGAGTGACCATTGCTCGGCGGGCTGAGCATGCACAGTACCAGCAGGGGGGAGGGGTTCCCGCCAAGCTACTAAGCTCTGGAATTTTCCGAACGCTACCGTGCAGGCGCAAAAGCTCCTAATATATGAGGGCACAGATGACCACTCGAAGAACCACAGTTACAGGTAAGCAACCTGTTCATCATCCACATACGACAAGATGTGGGACCTTGAAGCTGGTTGCAGCTTGTTCCACATCTTGACCACGTAGGCATGGCTGATGCTAGGGCTCAAATGGAAACCCTGAGGAGTTCTTTTGAAGATGTACTGTTGCCCTTGGAACGTGAAGGCAAATTTGTACCAGCACGCTTCATGCAGTGGTATGGAGTGAAAAGCATTAGCCAAATCCAACACACTGTAGTATTTTGCCCCCGCAGCAATGATGGACAGAATTTCATTGTATTTTGCCACTACCGGAGCTACTGGGGGAGTGACAGAGTTCAGGGCTTCAAAATCCACCGTCATTCTCCAGGTCTTGCCATCTGCCTTCAAAACTGGCCATAAAGGCGCATTGCAGATGGACTGCATAGGGGTGATCACGTCCCACTTGACGAGTCTCTCAATTGTTTTCCCTATGCCTTCCTCTGCTTCGACAGGATATTTATATTGTTTTTGAGGCAGGGGGTCCTTGCTTTCAATTAACACGCAGGCACCCTTTACTTTCCCGCACTCGATTTTGTCTTTAATCCAAACCTCAGGAAAAGCTTTCACCCACGAGTCGCTGGCTACATATAATGCACAGGGGCAGGAGCTTTAATGGCTGCCCAGTGATGTACGGCCAAAATCTCTAGGGGTCCCTTGTCTAACTGCCACAAAAACCCATTCGCATAATCAACTGTGAGCCTATTTCCCTGGAGGAACCCGATGCCTAAAAGACCGTCATCTTCCTCTCAGTTCTCACAAGCCCACAGTTTAAAATGGAAGGAGTTTATGGTTATGGAGATGTTGGTCCATGTTTTGACTTGGTGTCCTCCCCTTCGCCATATCTGGTCAAAAAGATAGTCTCAGGGGTGGGCTCACCATGTCTGACTAATTTTGGGTGCAGCACATTCAGCGCTGCACTGGAGTCAACTAGAAGGGTGGCGGGTGTCTTGTCCCTCTCGGTCCCTATGCCTGCCTTCACCCAGAATCTACCCAATCTGTCAGACGAGCCACAACATTTTTGGGGAGATTCTTGGACTGAGGGCACCCTTACCCTGACAGTTCCAGAGTGGAATAGTATCCAGCCGGCAGGAGATTGTTGGTCACGCTGTTTACCAACTGAGTACTTCCCGCCTGGAGATGCTTGCGTAGACCCTTGATCAGTTTCACTGTGGGCTTCTTATCGAACTGGCTCATGTCCAGTCCAAGCCTCCTCAGGACTCCCTAGATCTTTACCCACTCAGATGAATAGGTCTGGGTGGTAGGGTCATAGCCACCAGACGTCTCCCTGGGAGCATTACTGTCTGGGGCAGGTTTTGGAGCCTGAGGCAGAGGCGTGGAGTTCCCTGTCTTGCTGGGCTTACTGCATGAATCCCTGGCCTGCCAATGATCCTGCCTGGCTCGGTGGTCCTGTCTGGGAGGAGAGCGCAAATTCCAGTTCCCCCTCGGGACTGAATTCGGAGCTGATTTCCTATGCTGACAGTGGGGGCTGTAGTTTGCATAGGTGACCTCTTGGATCGGTTCCCAGTTCCCAGCTTCCTTTCTGTTGCTCTTTGGAGGGGGTCTCAGGACACCAGTGTCACAGAGTAGGTCAGTGACCCTCCAGAGGTTTTCGTTGAAATCCTCCCAGGCAGTGGTCTCTGGATTGACTAACCCCAGGGCCATCTTTGTCTCATTGTTCAAGCCTCCATAAAGGAGAGTCTTGAATTCCACATGATTGAAATTGTACCCTGCTGGAGCTAAGGTGACCTTTTTCTGCCATGATGGCCAGGAGCTGGCCACGTATGCCTCAGGATTTTCTCGGGGTCCTTGGTGCTCCATTAGGTAAAGGACTCCCACACTTTGTCCTGGCCACAAGATCCGGATGACCTCCCTCATCCAGTCATGGGCCTCCAATCTAACTAACCCTTGGGCTGCCACGGCAGCTTCCAGGGTGGGGAGCTGGAGGGGGATATACATAGCCGAGTTAAGTCTTGGCCATTAGCAGTGGGGTGAGAGTGGATCGCTGCATTGAGCCACATGATCCCAGTCTGGTTGTTGAGGGGAACAAGTTGATCAGCGATCGCCTTGGCCTCCATAGCTTTCCAGAGAATCCTGGTCTCAATTTCGTGAGTCTCTCTCACCTCTCCCCTTTCTGATCCTCCCTCTTCTGAAGAGGCTATGGTCCACTTGGTCATGGACCAGGTTTCTACTGGCTGGACTGGGGCACTGGGGTCACTCCAGTCTGAGTTGTGGGGGTGTGTGGCTAAGGCATCGTCAGGCGGCAGCTCCCTGATGGCATCAAGGGGAAATGAGGGGAGAAACTCGAGACAGACAGCCGAAATCACTGCCTGGCGAGTTTGGAGCTGGTTCTCCAAAGCCTCAATTCGACTGATACAAGCCACGTGGCTGACAGCCTCCTGCTGTTCTTTGAACTGTCGGGCCATGAATTTAGCAGCAGATTTCATTTGGGCTAATTCTTCCTCTAACAAATTAGCCCCTTCTTCCCAAGTCTAAGCTTGGATTGTGATGTCATTGAGTTTTTGAGAAGTGGCCTGCACCACAGATGCAAAAGTCATTTTGTCTGCATGCAGGACCTCATTCTTGGCTTGCAGCCAGGCAATTTCCTTAGTCAAATCTGCAATTTTGGCTTTGGCCACAACCAGGGTACTGGAGGCATCCCAGCCTGTAAGCCAAAGTCCCTAGGCTGCCAAAGCATCTTTGGATGGGATTCTTTGATTTACGGGCTTGGACATAAGTCTCTCTTAATGTGGCAAAGGGATCTGCCGTCTGGAAGCTTGTCTCCTTCCAGGGACATTTTCCCTTGCAGATAAATCATTGTTCTAGTTTGCCAGTGACATCCTCCTCCCTCATGAGGTCCGTGACTTCCATTTCAAATTCGTCTCTAGCCAACCAACTTGTTCTAAAATGGGACTGGGACTGGAGTGATGGGAAGGATCACCGGGACCGCTTGGGGGATTTTTAGGGAAACAAACTCAGTGGAATTATCGTAGGAAAGTGGGAAAGGAACCTGTCTCTAGTCCGCCCAGAAAAAGTTGCCTTTTGCTTGTCTAAGCCCGGTTTTCCACCTCAACAGCTTAAGGCAAAAGGGACAGGGAAGCGATTCAGGGATGGGGAGGATCACCTTGACCCCGGGAGAAACCTTTTGTCTAAACCCTGCCTAGCACAAAACAAGAAAATGAACTCTTGGAAACTGTCAAGAACCCACCAGAGGCATTCTTGCCATCAGTAGAAAAAACTCACAGCCCAAACGAGGCAGCAGTCTAACAGTCTTTATTGCGGGCAGTAAATCAAGCTAAGGCAATTAAGTCACAGCGGAGTGAGCCATCTCTAACAGAGTAGAGAAAAAGTAACAAGAAGCACAGCCTGTTCAGAGGCCGTGTTTTAAGTATACATGTTCAATAACAAGAAGCTTTTCAAACCATAACATATGACCACAGCTGCACGAACCAGACGGCCTTGGTTACATTCAGCTTTCTCATGGGAAACGCTCTATCTTGCTAGTCTAAACAACTACAAGCAGTTTTGCTTTCTCACCCTCTGGTGGTGGGAAAATGTGCAGCCAGGAGTACAACACATCTCGTATTGTGACAGAAACTTACAGTGCTACCTGGCTAGGTGGCAGAGGAAAAGGGATAGGTACTTTACTGAATCATCCCTAGCAGTTTTTTGGGTGAGGGCGCCTTCCCACACCTCTGGAAAACCTTTTAAACACTGTCCTAAGTCAGGACTCACCACCTGCACCTATTTAAATTACAGCTCAGGACACACCCGAGTTCCTACTGGACCCATGTCAATTTTGGGGGAATTTCTCCCTAAGTGCTGTGTACCCACAGTGTGTGTATGTGGATATGAACTGTATCTAACACCCTAGCACTCTGGATCCCAGCCCACGATAGTCCCCAAGTTAGGGAGGTACTTCCTGGGTCAGCCATGGGCACAGCCCTGTCCTCTACAATGATTCACTGAAGATGTGAGTGACCACGTAGTTACGGCCACCATGCATGGACCAAAACAGAAAAGGGGAAAGATCCACCTGACAGAATAGCTCTAGAGCTCAATCACACAGGTCTGTCACTCGTGTTCCTATCACTCAAAGATTTTGCCCGGCCTTTCCCTACATCTGTACCAACCTCCTCTGAGTCGGTTGCAACTTCCACTTAAATTAGGGGTACAGGGGCTGCCCGCATTTCTCCACCAATCTGTTACCCTGATTTCCAGGGGTCCCAGTCACTATGCTCAATATAATAGGAGAAATGGGAATTAGCCTGAGCACACGTTGGCAAAGTGAGAGGCAGGATAACTTGGCGAGATCTTGGAGCCCAGTGTATACCAGGTCAGGCCAGACCAAAAACCAAGCTGAATTATATAATAAATTATTTGTATTTTATTTTTATTAAAAATCAGTCACTGCGCACTTACACACGTTCACTCTCACACAAGAGCTAAAAGAAATAAAAAAGGGAGGAAAATTGATAGGGGAGTTTTCGGGGGTTTAGCGGGATATATTGCACCTGATCCTGAAGTCCGAGATGCCAGTGGGAGAAAAGAAGATGGATCTCAGCACGTGGAGGCTGAGGGGAACACTCGGCAGGCAGAGTGATGGCAAGCGGGGAGGAAACAGGGAGCAATCCGAGGAACTGCTTGAAATCAGAAGTTTTATAGGGGGAAACGTACCTGGAGGGCTAACCCTTTCCCAGGGAGAACAATAGGCAAAAGAGCTAAACAAAGCTCTTAATGACGAACATCTCCAGCCTGATGGGTTTTGATTGACTCTGCCGGGGCTTGACAATAGCCTCGGCCGCATGGAGATTGCCCTTGCTTGACAGTCAGATTGTAATCCTGTCAAGCTGGTATCGGTGCAGAGGATCCTTTTGTATGCTTAATGTACTTTTGATGGGTTGTTACTTTTGCATGCCTGAAGCAACGTGATGGAAAATTACTGGCCTGACCATGGTTTTCCTTTATTTTTGGCCGCTCGGCCGTGCCGTTCTGTGTGCTCATCTGGGGGCCTCGCAAGCACCTGGAGAGGTGTATGTTTTTGATAGCCAGTTTTATTAATATTAAATTGTAGACCCCAGGCTTGGGCTGACTCACCATAGTAACACTGCTTTTAGTATCATCAACATGTTGCCTTGTGGGGACTGGTTTTGGGGTCAGTGTTTTACAATGCCTTTATTCCTTTCTGGAGGGCCAAACCCAGAAGGTGGTGCTGGGGGATGCTTGTTTGACCTCTTGTCTCTTGACCTTCCGGGCTCCCTGGGCTCCCTTCTGCCCCCCATGCTATTTAATATCTACATGAAACCACTGGGAGATGTTGTTTGGAGTTTTGGGATTGGGCGTCGTCAGTATGTGGATGACACCTCCTTTCCACTACAAGCCAAGAAAGCTGTTTTGGTCCTAAACCAGTGCTTGTCATCAGCAATGGACTGGATGAAAGTGAACAAATTGAAACTTAATCCAGATAAGACAGGGGTGCTCTTGGTCAATCAAAAGGCAGATCAGGGAACAGGAATTCAGCCTGTGTTAGATGGGATTACACTCCCCGGAAGACACAAGTCCACAGTCCAGAGCTGCTTCTGAATTCATCTCTGAGCCTGGAAGCACAGGTTTCAGCAGTAACCAGGAACGTATTTGCACGTAAGTTTTGTGCACCAACTATGCCTGTTGCTTGAGAAATCAGATCTGGCTACAGTGACACATGTCTTGGTTACATCCCACTTGGATTACTGTAATGTGCTGTATGCGGGGCTACCTTTGAAGACTATTCAGAAACTTCAACTGGTCAGATTGTTAACTGGAGATCACACAATTTCCCTGTTGCAACAGCTCCACTGATTGCTTTGTCTGTTTCTGGGCACAATTCCATGTGCTGGTGATGACCTTTAAAGCCCTACACTTCTCAGGTTCAGGTTATTTGAAGGATGGTATTCTTCCTTAGAAACTGGCTCAGGTGTTGAGATCTGCTGGAGAGGCCCTTCTCTCTGTCCCACCACCTTCACAGGTACATCTGGTGGGAACACGGAAGAGGGCCTTCTCAGTGGCTGCCCCCAGCCTCTGGAACTCCCTTCCCAGGGAAATCAGACTGGCACCCTCCCTACTTCCTTTCTGCAGTCAAACAAAGACATTTTTATTCCAACAGGCATTCAATGTATTACTTTTGCCTGTCTGATAAAAAGGTGCGGGCTATCGATAACAATGCAGAATTTATGAATGTTTGAATTTTAATTAAGTATTTTGACTTTGTTTTACTTCTTATCTGATCATTTAGTTTGGGTTTTAATTTTTGTATTCTGTGATTTTAATTTTTATTTTTTTTTTAGAAATTACTGTAAGTCTTTTTTGAGTCCTTACCAGGAAAACAGTGGGCCATAAATAAAGATCATCATCAATCATCACCAACATCTTACTCAAGGATTTTTGTGGGGGGTCCCTTCCAGATCTGTTGTGTTTATGCATGGAAGCCAGCATTAGAGGCTTCTCTAAACTGACTGACGATGGTTTCCTCGTCCCTCATTTACCCTAGCATTGGAGTTCCCCAAGAAATAGATTATCTGTTTTAAGAAAACCTGATTACAAATTGCTATACCCTCTAACTAGCAGATCTGGCAGGACGAGTCCCAATCGATCCTCTGTCATCCAGCTTTTTCAGCTGCTTAGAAAATATCCAAGTTTCTCTTGCCTTCTCTCATTATTCTTTTTTGTCCTCAGCCTATTTCAGTTGCTGCACACTGAGTTCAAAGTACAAATGTAGTTTGCAGAGAGGAGGTAGAAGAAGCTTGCTCTTCTCTGCAGGCTCACTTAAAAGCAAACTGCTGCATCCTATTCTAGTTTCTGCATTCTTCCTCATTATTAACTTCAGTCATCTTGACTGTACTCAGATGTTGCTTGGCCACAAGCATCTTCGTTTTCATCTGTGAAATGTTGGAGGCGATGTCTCCAGAATAACGTCCCTGTTTATTAGCTTTGCATAAGCTCATGGCTAGCCCATGGTCTTTGCTGGCACAAACACCACATATTCTTACATAATCAGGGAGGGTGCTGAACATTGTGATTGGCAGCTAGATGGGTAGACAAGCCCTGTTTGGGAAGTGTTTGCTTTTTGTCTTTTAAAGCATTCGGAATCTGGAATGAAAGTTTGCTTCCATCCTCATTTCATACGAAATTGTCCTTTTTTTGCTTTTTCTAAAGGAGACAGAAATTATACCCATTCTGTAAAAATAATACCCATGCCTGTAAAAAAAAAAAATTGAAAATAAACCCACAAGCACTGTTATCAGGAGATTCAGTTCAACTTTTTCACCTGGAGCCAATTTCCTGTCAGCAGAAGTCTCCAGCCACTTCCAGCAAAGGAAACACCCAGTTGCTTTGAAGTGAAACTGGCTCTACTGCTCTCTTGTTCTTGTTTGCCAGGTAGCCATGGCTGCTGGAGGTGCTGCTGCCGCCCAGGATCTCTGTGCTGAACTTCTTTGTCCCATCTGCCTGGGTTATTTCAATAACCCGGTCACCACTGCAGAATGTGGGCACAATTTCTGCCGGAGCTGCCTGAGTCACCACTGGAGAGAGCTGGGGAGAGAAGCTGGTTGCCCCCAGTGCAAAAAATTGTTTCGGCAAGAAAACCTTATTACAAATCGACAGCTGGCAAATGTGGTGGAAGTAGCCAAGAGGCTGCAGGAGGGGAAAAGGGCAGAAGGAGGGAGTAAGGTCTGTGGGAAGCATCAGGAGCCACTGAGACTCTTCTGTAAAGAGGACGAAGTCCTCATCTGTCTGGTGTGTGACCGAGCCAAGGAGCACAGAGGCCATGAGGTGATTCCTCTGGAAGAGGCCCCTCCTGACTACAAGGTAAGTAGTCACTGTGCGGCCTAATAGCATTTCTTAGTAGTCTCTACAGTTCCATTGCTCTAAGGAATATTGAGTTTACTAGTAACCATAAGCGGAAATTGAGACCTCAGATCTCCCATGGCCAGCCTTTGGGTGTCCAAAATGGCTCCCTCTGTCAACAAGAAGATGGTATCTGTGTGGGGAAGAGCCCCATTAGAGGCCCATAATGGAGGGAAAACCCTAACAGGGGAAGACTCATAATGGACTGAGGTTGAGCAGAAAGCCTAGCTTCTGCTACAGGCAGAGGCTTCTCTAGGGTAGGGCAGGTGGGGTATGTGCCCTGGGTGCCCTTGCCCAAGGGTGCAAAAAAAAAACTGTGCTAGAAGATTTAGCAGCAGAGGAGGAGGCCCTGGGGGAGGAGGAGGGCTGCCCCAGGCATTATTTACACCAGATACTCTGCCAGCTACAGGATGTTCACTGAGGGGGAGGAAATGGAAACTGGGTGTTGGACTGAAACGTCCTGGGGTATAACATTATGATTCCACTTTAACTGCCATGACAGTATCCTATAGACTCTTGGGATCTGTAGTCTGATGAGGCACTAGAGCTCTCAGGCTGAGAAGTACACCTGTAACGCCACATATGTTGTCAAAGGTGCTGCTTGTAGTAAATCTAAAAGCAGTTTAATATTAGAACACCTTGGCCACAAAATGAACTGTGCTAAGGAATACTAAGTTCATTAGTAATCGTGCAGAAATGGGGATCTCCCACAGCCAGCCTTTGGGTGTCCAAAATGGCTCCCTCTGTGAACAAAGAAAAGGTAGCAAGGTGGGAAGGAGCCCCATTAGAAGTTCTTACAGGTCCGTTTAAGACCATCAAGTGATCCATACCTCAACACTATGGGGAAAAGTGAAAAGCACCTGGGGCTGTTAGGTTAAGAAATCTAAACTGCGTCTTGAGACTGTCTAATACTGGGATGGGACTCATGTGGCCCTGATGTTGGAACCACAACTTCCTAGCAGGCCTAGCAGATATAGCCAGTGGTGAAGAGTGCTGGAACTGCAGTTTAACAACACCTGAAGGGCTGGGTTGCAGAATCTCACAGTAGTACTAATGCCTGGCTGTAAGAAAAGTACAGTGTAAATATTTCAAGAGCCAACATAGTGTTGTGGTTTGAGTGTATAGTGGGTGTGTCACTCCCTCTCAGCCCCAGAAAACCCTGTGACAGGTTTGCCTTAGGGTTGCCATAAGTCAGAAACAACATGAAAGCACACAGCAACAACAAATATTTTAAATACAAGGAAGAACAAAAGAAGGTCCAAAAGAAGAGCCAAAGCTAACAAAATGAATTTCAACAGAGAGAAATGTAAAGTCCTACACTTAGGCAGAAAAAATGGAATGCACAAATATAAGATGGAGAACGCGTGGCTGGACAGCAGTACACGTCAAAGGGATCTAAGAGTCTTGGTAGATCACAAGCTGAACACGAGTCAGCAGTGTGATGTAGCAGCCAAGAAAGCCAACACAATTCTTGGTTGCATCAATAGGAGTATGGTGTCTAGATCAAGGAAGTTAATATTACCACTCTATTCTGCAATGATTAGGCCTCATTTGGAATACTGTGTCCAGTTCTGGGCACCTCAATTCAAGAAGGATATCGACAAGCTGAAATGTGTCCAGAGGAGGGCGACCAAAATGGTGAAGGGTTTGGAAGCCATGCCCTATGAGGAACAGCTTAGGAGCTGGATATGTTTAGTCTGCAGATGAGAAGGTTAAGAGGGGACATGATAGCCATGTTTAAATATTTGAAGGGATGTCATGTTGAGGAGGGAGCGGGCTTGTTTTCTGCTGCTCCAGAGACTAGGACAAGGAGCAATGGATTCCAGCTGCATGAAAGGAGATTCCACCAGAACCTCAGGAAGAACTTCCTGACAGTCAGGGCTGTCCAGCAGTGGAATATGCTGCCTCGGAGTGTGGTGGAGTCTCCTTCTTTGGAGATTTTTAAGCAGATGCTGATGGCCATCTGTTGGGAGTGCTTTGATATGTGTTCCTGCATGGCAGGGATTAGACTAGATGGCCGCTGGGATCTCTTCCAATTCTGTGATTCTATGATAAGGTAGGGATGAAATCGCAATGAAAATTGCCAGGGAAGGTTGAAGTGTAAGTATCATTAAGAGAGTTCCTTAATGCTCTCAGAAGTTACTCCACTATATGCCAGTTGGGCAGTACACCGACTTCACTTCAATGTGTTCATTATTCACAGAGGTAGCTGTTATATGCTTATGTTGTTCTGGCTTATGGCAGACCTAAGATGGGGGTTTTCATGGCAAGATTTGTTCAGAAGGGGGTTGCCTTTGCCTCCCTTTGACGCTGAGAAAGTGTGACTTTCCTAAGGTCACCCAGTGGTTTTTCTATGGCTGAGTGGGGATTTGAATTCCAGGGTCATAGTCCAATGCTCAAACTGCTACACTGTAATCTGCTTGCTTGTTTGTTTGTTTCTCCCAGCATGGAACCCAAGGATGTTCAGACCATAGATTTAAACAAACCACAGCTAAATAATAATAATTTTTAAAAAAGTTTAGAAAAACAATGAAATAAGAAACTTATTAAATCTTGTCATTTGAAATATGGAGCTGGAGGAGAGTTCTGTTGATACCATGGATCACCACAAAAAAAAATGGTCTAAAATCAAATGAATTTTCCCTAGAACCAGAATGATCAAACTGAGGCTGTCATACTTTCATGAGACAATGTGGCTCACTGGAAAAGATGCTAATGCTTCATAAGAGAGAAGGGAGTAGAATAAGAAACTCGATCAAAGAAGCCACAGTCCTGAATTTGCAAGACCTGAACGGGCTTGTTAATAACATGGTCACTGTATATTGAAGTCAACCTGAAGGCAATTAATAACAACAATTAAAGCACAGCTAATTTAAAACAGCATACAAGCATTTAAAAAAAACATATCAGATTGAAAGTATCAAAGCACACAACCCATTAAAAGACCCTTCTGCACAATCAGTTATTTGTCAAAAGCCTCTTTAAATAAAAAAGGTGCTAACTGTAGGCAGAAAGAAAGCAGAGGGGAGGCCAGCCTAGCCTCCTGTGGTGGAGAATTCCAAAATCTGGAAGCAGACTTACCCTCCATTCCCTTTTTTTAGCAAAAGGAGAAAATATGCCTTGCCCTGCTGTCAGACAGTAACATAGCATTAAATTTTGAGCTGCAGGCCGACAGTGTGACAGTCCTGATAGCAATAATTTGAGGGGGAATCTAAGTGTTGTAGGCATCAGCGTTGATCTAGATTAAATAAAACATTTAAACCATTTTTATTTCCACCAGAAACAGGACTTACATAAAGCAAATGGATCCTGTTGACTTAAGACTAAGATGTACTGTATCAATTTCCACTCCAGCTACTGTGGGGAATGAGGCTAAACCAGTTCCTGTTTTTAGTCTATTTAACCATTTTTAATTATTTTAACTTATTACATTGATTTACTTGTATGCTACCCTGAGATATTTGCTATAGGATGCACAAAAATATTTTAATTAATAATTCTATAGACTCAGAGAGAACTGGGAAGGCAGACAGTATCATGCTCATGGGACTTTAATGATATGACCCCTGGCTCTCTTACCCCACTGGGCTACACCTGTAAAGAAGAACCAAACTGTAGCTTCTGTTTTCGTCCTTAGGAAAAGATGGCAAGTTGTCTGCAGAGTCTGAAGAAGTTGCAAGAGGAAATTTGTATGTGGAAAGTAGAGACAGTGATGGAAAGCCAAGACCTGCTTGTAAGTAGCTTTCTGGGGGAAATGAAAAGGATTGGTGTATCTGGGAAAACTGCATATGAAATCCAGGAGGCTCATGAAAGAAACTGTGCTCCTCAGCATCAGTTAGTTGTAATTATCTGACTGCGCATTTTTTTAAAAAAAGGTGGGGAGGCAGAATGAAGCCTTGTCCTCCAACAACATCTGTTTGGGTCCCAGATGATTGGTGGCTGGTATTTGGCAATGTGTTCAGTCACCCAGGATAAACTGTTGAACAAAAACACAAATAAGGAGACGCCCTTTGCCCACCACTCAGTGGTAAACTGGGGGCCAGATAATCTGTTTCCCGAAGCGAGCCATTTACCACCTCCTGGACCCACCTGGTCAAAATCCACCCCTGCTAGATTTTATCAACCAGGATCAGCAGTGGTCACATTTACACAGGGAATGCCAAACTACTTCTAGCATCTTGCCCGCACCATCAGGCCTCAGTAACTGAGTCTGATGCTATGAACACTGACCAGAGAGGGTGCTAGATACCTCCGTAGGCTCTGTAACAAGTGTGGCATCAAGTTCTGAGTGGGTGTGAGTAAGTTTTTCCTCCAAGTACCTGGCAAATTTTTCAGATCAAACATGGCCATGGGTTGCATCTCTGAACTCTCTGGTCCTTTACCCAAAAGACTCCCTACCACTTGAAATAATTCCTGACAGAGCCAGTGGGATGATTGTGAGATGGAGGGAGTGTGCGATGTGGATGTGGGTTGGCAAGCTGATCCTGGGTCACCCAAAAGACTGGGTGACTAGGCCAACAGGGGAATGTCACAGAGGCAGAAGAGGAAGAGATGGAGTGGGGTAGTATATTCTCTGTGAAGGGGGTTGCATCTAATGGATGTATTTTGTGTGTATGCTTCCTGTGTTCATCTGCTATTTTGGAGTGGCATGTGTGTGTTTTGTGAACAGCTGGAGGTGGTCGTGTTACCCTGTGAATTGGGGGTCCCAGGAGGGGCGCCCAAACAACCAAACAACAACAAGCAAAGATGGGGAAATTAGCTGGAGCACTCTCTTGGCTAACGAGAGGCAGAGTAACTTAGCGGGAATCTTTTACCCTATGTCTACAGTGTCGGGTAGTGAGGAGGCAAATAGTTCAAATAACAATTAAGATTTATTAAACAGTTATTAAAGAAAAGCACAAACACACTCCTAACTAGAAAAGGAAAATAGAGTTCAAGGGGGAATGAGTGATACGCCACCTGTCCTGCAGTCCTGGGGAAGCCTGATTGGTAGAAGAGGAAACCCGGTGTGGCGGCCGAGGGGAATCTGCTGAACCGAGCGGCAGCAAGGCAGAGTAGAAGTCCAGATCGATCCGGCGAGAGTTCCGAAGAGCTCTCTGAACTGGGGGTTTTTATCAGGGAAAGAACGACCGTAGGCTAGTCTGGTCTTGGGCGAAAACAATAAGGTTTGGGTTGGAGACAATGCCTCCGAAAGGTCAGAATTTACATGATTGAATTATGTTCCGAATTGACAATAGTATGGCTGGTATGCAGATGCGGCTAGCTCGGCAGTTAAGCGCTTAGCTCGCCAGGGTGCCCTCTTAGGGCAGAGGGTCTCTTTGTTTATTAATGAGGGTGTTTGTTTCGAGAGGTCCCCTAAAGCAGTTCTGGCTATTTCCAGCTTGGTTTGGTGGGAGCAACAAATAGTATCCATGCCTAGCTTCACACTTGTACAGTGGCCTCACAAACACTTGGCTGGTGGCAGAGTAGGGCTGAATTGTGATATCAAAGTGATATCTTTGGTTCACCAAAGTCCAGGGCAGTACATGATGGTAACAGTCGTATGTGCTCTGTGTGTGTGTGTGTGTGTGTGTTGTTTTGCATGGTTGTGTAGTATGAGTGTACGAGAGAGAGAAAGAGAGAGAGTGTATGATTTGGGAGTTATAAGCTCCAAAACTGAGAAAGTGTTAGTGCCCCAGCAATAAATTTAAAAGATTTAAAAGATTTTAAAACTATGTATTTGGGTTGAATTAATGAGGCACAAATGGTTTGATGAATAGTCATGTTTTAGCTTGTCACTTAAAGGACATAAGTGGAGGTGCCAGTCGGGCCTTCAGGGAGAGGGCATTTCACAGCTGGGGTGCCATGGCTAAGAAGGCCCTCTCCCATGTCCCAGCAAAGTGTATGAATCTCACTGGTGGAACACAGAAGAGCCCCCTGCCCCCAGCAGACATAAATCTTCAGATAAGCATGTATGAGGGAGGTGCTCCCTCAGGTATCAAGGTCTCAAGCCATTAGGGCTTTAAATGTCATCACAAGTACTCTGAATTCAGATCAGAAATGTACTGTCAGCCAGTGCAATTCTTTTAAGACGGGCATTGCTACCCCAAAAGGTGGGTGACTCAGAGGTCCACTCATAATGCCAGTGCCTCTGTGGAACAGTAGAAATTATTAGCTCAAAGGGAGGCTTGTGAGAGAGGGAAAACCTTACAGGATCTTTTACACCTATGTATACCAGTACTAATGCAGGGACACCAGCTGGAGATTAAAAGTATGTTTTACTGGGGAATATCACAATCACAAGCAAGATCCAAAGTCACAACCGCACAAGACTAACAGAAGGAAAGGAAGGAATAATTGGATAGCAAGAAGTTAGGGTGAAGTGAGTGATGTTTACCTATCCTGCATAGAAGAGATGAAGTGATGGGGCTCTGACTAAGGGTCTGAGAGTAGTACAAGATTGGGAATTGGAGCACCAGAGTGACAGCCTATGTCCAGAGTACTATGAGTTGGGCCCAGTGCTGTTCAATATTTTTATCAACGACTTGGATGAAGGAATAGAGGGCGTGCTCATCAAATTCGCAGATGACACCAAACTGGGAGGGGTTGCTAATACGCCAGAGGACAGGATCAAAATTCAAAATGACCTGGATAGATTGGAGAGCTGGGCCAAGGCTAACAAAATGAAATTCAACAGAGAGAAGTGTAAGGTTCTACACTTAGGTAGAAAAAATGGAATACAGAAATATAGGATGGAGGACAAGTGGCTGGATAGCAGTACATGTGAAAGGGATCTAGGAGTCTTCATAGACCACAAGCTGAACATGAGTCAGCAGTGTGATGCAGCAGCCAAGAAAGCCAACGCAATTCTCGGCTGCATCAATAGGAGTATGGTGTCTAGATCGAGGGAGGTACTGGTACCACTCTACTCTGCTTTGGTTAGACCTCACCTGGAATACTGTGTCCAGTTCTGGGCACCCCAATTCAAGAAGGACATGGTCAAGCTGGAGCAAGTCCAGAGAAGGGCGACCAAAATGGTGAGAGGCCTGGAAGACAAGCCCTATGAGGATAGACTCAGAGAGCTGGGTATGTTTAGTCTGCAGAAAAGAAGGTTAAGAGGGGACATGATAGCTGTGTTTAAATATTTGAAGGGACGCCATGTAGAGGAAGGAGAGGGCTTGTTTTCTGCTGCTCCAGAGACCAGGAGAAGGAGCAATGGATTCAAGCTGCAGGAAAGGAGATTCCACCTGAGCCTCAGGAAGAACTTCCTGACAGTCAGGGCTGTCCAGCAGTGGAATATGCTGCCTCAGAGTGTAGTGGAGTCTCCTTCCTTGGAGGTTTTTAAGCAGAGGCTAGATGTCCATCTGTCGGGAATGCTTTGAGGGTGTTCCTGCATAGCAGGGGGTTGGCCTGGATGGCCCGTGTGGTCTCTTCCAACTCTACATTTCTATGATTCTATGATTCTATGAGTTGTCCAGCTCAGAGCCAGGGTTTAAATACCCTGTTTCTGCCCTGATAGGGAAGGTGTTAATGGCTCTCTCCCAGAGCAAACAGTAGGGTCCGGAAAGGGCTAATGGCTTTAGCATTAGGTGACAAAGCACTGATGGGAATTGTGATGGATCCTTAATGGATGGGCAGGTGAGGGAGCAAAGGAGAATTTCGGTGGGAAGAGGAAGTGAGTTGAAGACAGATACTCCGTTGAGACAGTTTCAGTTGCTGTTGTTTTTGAAGGTTGAGTCATTGCGTGGATTATCACAAGCTCATTAACACTGGAGCTTTCCGACTGATCCCTTGACTATGACCTGGTCATGCTCTGAAATCCCATCTGAACAACTTTCAGACATGTTCAGCCAGTCCTCTTTAACAGCATGACTTCTCAGCCTTAACAGTGTATAATTTATATTTCATGCCAATTAAATAATGTTCATTGCCAATCATATCTCAGAGTGGGGGTGTATGGTATGATAAAAGCATGATATATGATTCCAGACAATTGTCAAGCTGCTGTCTTTTCCACTAACTGCAGCTTCTCAGTCTTCTTCAAAGGCAGCTCCACATAGAGTGCATAACAGTAGTCCAATAAGGAAGTTACCGCTGCATGGACTACCACTATGGCTAGACTATCACTGTCCAGGAAAGGCTGTGGTTGACACACCAGTTGAAGCTGGCACCAAAGCATGCTGAGCCACAGAATCTATTTGGGACCTCAGTAAGAGAGTTGGATCTAAGAGTTCTTCCAAGCTACACAGCTGCTCTTTCAAAGGGAGTGCAGCCTTGACTGATGGGACACAAGTTACAGGGCAGGGAAGACAAGACAGAACTTTGACTTACTCCACAAGTCAGAGGCCATGGGGCAATAATATCCCAGCATCGATTAGTTGAAATATTTTTATGTTGCATATCAACGCAAAGCCCTCCAAGTTGTTTCATAGAATAAACCTTTGAAATATGAAATAAAACTGCCTTCAAGTCAAATTGCTTATGGAGGCGCTGTCACCAGTTGCTGTTGGCAAGAGTTATTCAGAGGAAATTTGCCTGTCTCTAAGGCTGGGAGAGTGTGACTTGAAAATAAAATACAGTTAATTGAATGTTATCAGAAAGGACTGGGGCCAATAGGACACTGACCATGCTTCACAGGCTCACTCTAGATAGACAATCATAACTTTTTCAATGTTACAGGCCACTGAGAGATCCCAGAAAAACATTTTCTTTATCCATTTTCAGCATTAGCCACCCACGAGGACAACCATGATTGTTTCCTTCCTATAACCAGGCCTAAAACAAGATTGGGGCATATCAGCCCACTGTCGCAATTGGGCGGAGCCAGTCCTAATTAATTCCTATGTCTTCTGACTTTTCAAGCTGCTTTCAAAACATCACGTTTCTCTTTCCGCCTACATTCTCCCCTTGTGCTCAGTTTTCTTCAGTTGCTGCAAACTGAATTTAACATGCAGAGGTAGTTTGCACTCAACTCACTCATCAGCAGGGGAAGAGGATGGGTTTTCTCCTAGTGTCCTTCTTGAAATAAATTGCAGTAATTGATGGTATTCCCGATATTGACCCACTTTTCTTCTCTTTAAATCTATGCATTACAGAAGCAGACAAAAGCACATAGGGAAAAGACAGTATTGGAGTTCAAACGACTTCGTGAGTTTCTGCATGTACAAGAGAAGCGCCTGCTGGCACAAATTGAAGAAGTAGAGAAGGAGATTGCAAGGAAAAGGGATGAGCACCTGGTCAGACTCTCGGAGAAACTCTCTTGTCTTAAGGATACCATCCAGGAGATGGAGAAGAAGCGTCTTCAGCCAGCAAGTGAATTTCTGCAGGTGAGAGGAAAGGTGGCCTCCAAACCTTTGTGTGCCTCTTTCAACTATACATGATATGCCAAGGACAGGTCTATTAACACACTAGAGCACTTCAGTGATGTAGGACAATGTATAGCGGACTAGTATGACCTAGATCTGCTTAGTGCTGTTGGATCCTTTTTGAGAGTTGAGCTCTTGCAGGTGAGGTCTGGCTTAGGGGCCTTCTGGCTTGACGGATGTCCTTTGAGGGTTTTATCAGAACCCTCAGTTCCAGCAGCTGAAACCAAGTGCATGATAGTGAATCAGTGAGTGGACATATGTAAACAATGAAGGAATAGACTTGCACAGGCCAAACCCAGAAATTTGTGATCAGTGCCAAAAACAAACTGGCAAGACTTTTCACACAAAATTCCATTACTGGTCGTCCCTCCAACCCGCACCCCCAGCCAGGTGTTCTTTTCAGTTATTGTTATCTTTATGCAATTGGAAATCAGAAATTTTTGCCAGTCTACTATAAATAACTTAGCAGTCTACCAGTAGATCCCAATTTGCTTTCTGTCAACCCATTTTCATCTAGCCTACACATGAAACAAAAAGAGATGGACCTTTGTAAATGGTAGTTGCTGACTGATTGCAGTTTAACACCTGCAGCCCACTGAACTTAGTTGGACTTTACTGTGGAGCAAACATGCAGAAGATTGCACTGAAAGTGTCTAGGGCTTTCTTAGGCACTGAGTGGCAAGGCACACTCGCAGTTTCAGAGGACAGCAGTGGCAACCCCGCCCTGGACTAATCTGGCCAAGCAAATCCCATGGTAGGGTCACCTTAGGTTCTCTGTAAGTCAGAAACGACTTGAAGGCACACAGCAAGAATAATTTCTAGATGTCTCCTGGGGTGAGTAGGGGAGCACCCTAGATACTTAACCACTGAGCAAATACACTGCTAGCCAATATTGGAAACCAGAGTGAGAAGGCTTCATCTTCCTATGCTGCAGGCCTGGGACCAGTCCTGCCTTGGGGTTCCATATCCCTTTCAGCACTTCCGGGCAACAGATATGAGAGTCCTTCATTCACTGTGGTACAAAGTCCACAGCCACAAACCCAAGGCTTCCTTGCCTCAAGCGGGAGCTGGAACATAACTTCAAACAAAAGAATTTTCCAGTTGGGACAAAAAGATAGAATATACAAATCCATAATAGATACTTTTCCCTACTAAGTTCTCTGATCTCTGTGCAATTTACATTCAGGCTTCTCTGAGTCTTCCCATTCAACCTTTTCCTTCCCCCAAAATCCTTAGTCACAGTACCATCTAGCTGTTCCTCTCTGTATATGCCCAGCTATTCTGCGCACATTAGTTTGTCTTGAACTTTCTGACTACTTTCCTCACTGCATTTCACCCTATAGTGCTCTCTGCCTCTTAGGGGTCTTCTCCCCCTTGTCATCCCTCTGTTTTCCCAGTCTTCCTTCTGTTTCTCCTGCCTCTGCCACCCCCTAAACCCTCTCTGTCTATCCAGTTTCATCCCAATGCACCTTCTTGTTCACCACCTCTCTGATCTGTCCTTATCCTTCTCTTTCCCTCACTGTGTCCACTTTCTCCTCATCACCTCCTCCCCCTACTCTCCTGCTCACTGAGTCTACCTGCACGTTTCCTATCTCTATCATGCTGTTTGGAGGCCGTCTTTCTTGCTTCCACTCCTGGCATCTTCTCCATTCCTCTACATATCCTTTCCTCAGCACTTCTCTCCCCCTTCTGTCCCTGTCCTCCTGCCTTTTGAATTCCCCACCATCCCCTCTGGTACCACCTCCTCCTCTTCTTCATTTCAAGCATTGCTTCAGGTATTCTTCCTCCCAGTTCACCTGCACAGTTGAGTCTCCACCATTGTGAGTGTTCCCTCTATGTCTGTCATGCTTCAGTCCTGGGTGAAGATGCTGACATGGACAGAGACCCTTCCCAACAGCCAAAGCACAGACATGAACTCAACTATACCTGCTGCAGCCCAGCATAGACAAGAAAGGGAGAGGGCACAATGCTCAGAGTGCTTATCTAAGGGAAGCTCATTAATCAGGCAACAGTTGAGGGAGGCTGTTGACCCATAAATACCATAGATTTGGTCTGAAGGAGTCAGTTGCTCACAAGTGACCTTTCTGGAAGCAACCTGTTTATCTTTTGACTCCTGACTCATGCTCCTGAAGGACCTTGACCCTTGCTTTGTCCACTCTCCACTCTATCTGATATTCCCTTGAACTGATGCCTTGGATTTATTGCTGACCTGGACTGCTGGAACTGAATGGTCATTGTCTGACTTCTATAAACCCAACCGTGCTTGCCTGATAGGCTCTGGTGATCAGGCCACCAACTAGGGTTCTGTAGAAGATTTTCCCTAAACATTGTTAGATATATAGAAAAGCTGGTGCTTGTAAAAAGTGACAAAGGCCACCTTAAGTGAAAAGAATCTGGTGACAGAGAAAGAAAGTTGGGATGCTATGACTTGGAGAGAGAGAGTTCTCAAACTGAAGGAATTCTAGCACTCTTCTAAGTGAGAGTCTCAACCCCATATAACACAGGCCTTAAGGACGCTACACTGGCCGCCAGTAAACCTTGGGCTTTCATTCAAGATGTTTGTGGTGACATTCAAAGCCTGAATGACTTGGAAGCTGGATATTTGAAGGAGGGCCTCTGTTTCAACATACTAGCCCAAAGACTGCAGAAGAGCAAACTCCTGTGTTCCTCCTGTGGAGCCTGTGGGAGAGAGCCTTCCCTGCCATGCCCCTCCCAAGGTAATACCATCCCTTTGGAGACACTTAGCACAGATGCTCTTGTCGTTCTAGCTCCAAGTAAAAATATGTGGGGGGGTTTAAATTAGAATTGGGCATTTGGGGCTTTATTGACTACAAGACAACCCTCCGTATCCACAAGTTCTGCATCCACAGATTCAATCAATCAAGCTCAAAAATATTTGTAAAACAAATTCCAAAAAACAAACCTTGATTTTTGCCACTCTCTGAGCATTATACCAATGTATAGGCATACCGTAATGTAGCCTCTTGCCCTTTGACAGACCCTCAGGCTCTCTCTGGCACTTGTTTGAGTTGTCATTTTATATAAGGGATGTCATTTTACTACGCCATTGTATATAATGGGACTTGAGCATCCATCAGTTTTGGGGAGTCCTGAACTAAAGTAAGGTTTCCAAGGGCCCACTGTATATACATATCTGCACATGCTTCAGTTGTTTTGAAGTGTTTTCAGCTGTTTTAGCTGATTATCTTGCTTTAACTTGTCAAATTGTTTAATATGCTTTTTTGTCAGTTTATATTATATTTTTAATGATTGATATTGATTAATTTGGTTAAACAGATTTTATCGTATGCCGCCCTGAGATTGCATGATATAAATCTGGATATAAATATTTTAACCGATACATAAAGACATAAGAAACTCTAAATAGATAAGAACAAATGGATATACACCAGGTAGCCCTCTCTCTGTACAATTTGTGCCCTGTGTAGGCCCGTAGGCCCTTCTGCAAGCATCATGACACTTCACTCCAGCACACATTTGGATTTTCCTGTGTCCCACTCTCTTGGGGCCAACTTTGAAAATAAATATTGTAAATGAAGAAAAAGGAAAGGGTGTGCTTTCAAGTTGCTTATTGACTTGTAGTGACCCCAAAACTTTCATAGGGTTTTCCTAAGCAAGGAATATTCAGAGGTGGTTTGCCATTGCCCAGTTAGCAAGAGTTTAGAAACTGACCAAGAATTTGCATGTTTAAAATAAGAAAAACCATGCAGATACACTCAAAATGGATGAATGGTTTGACTGAGAAAGAAAGAGAGATTATCTCCACCTGTCTGCTTACCAGTGAAGTACCAGTAAAGGCTTTGCTTGAAGCAAAGTCTATAGTCTCTTCACTCCAAAATTCATGGAGTCAATCTCAGAGCATCACTGATTTTCCGAATCTTCTCCTATACAGTCTAAGACAAAAAGTCCTGTATTTCTAAGATGTGAAACTTTAAAAAGGGGAACTAAAATACAAAGATAAGACCACTTATTCCATAAATTGAACCTCCATTGCCACAACCTTGGTGATAAGAACATATACCCCTGCTCCTTGAGAAACAGCAGTTTATTTCTTTTCAATAAAATACTCCACTCCATTTTACCTACTCCAAAAGCAGACCTTATATTGTTGTGGCCAGGAAAGAGACGAAGACCAGGTTTCCAGGGAAAAATCAAAAAAGCCATTTTATTGTTTAACAATCACTTGCGCAAGGACAACAGTTACCCCAGAACTGTTGTGTCAATTAATTGAGGTACATCACTATATACCTTTTGCCTTCTATGTCAGCAATCAATCATTTATTTAGCCCGCCCATCACTGGAGAAAAAGATTTTTATTTAAATTTTTTCCCCTCCCTTCATTGACTGGCACAAAGGAGAACAAAAGAGTTAGTTAAAAATGATAAAAAATGATGCTTGCAGCCAAAATGAGGGTATGGCTACTCCCATTTATTTCCCCCAGACCTTTGAGTGTTGCAAGGCCATTCCTAAAATTTGAGATAAGACAAAGACATCTGCAATTTACTCAGAGGCACAATTCAATTTGCTTATTTTTCCTATGCAAGTGGCATTGGATTTAACCCCTTCATTCCCCCCTTCATGCTAAATTCAAAACTTTGCAATTTCAAGCATGTACTTTCCTCTTCCTTATAGCACAAGTAATATATAACAGCAAACTACATAGCAGCATTAGGATTCACTAACACACATTACACACTGTTCCCAATAACGGAGGGGGTCTGATTTTGTAGAGAGGTTAGCTTCCTGGTGTAACCCCAGCAGAAATTTAGGCCCAATCTTCTATTCCTCAGCAGTTGCTGGGTCTGATGTACGACGCTTGGCAGCCTCCGGAGTGCCAAATGTATCACCTAGCCCAGAATTCTTCTGTCCCCCTTTCTGCAACCACCAGTTAGGCATACACAATAGCTTTCTCCTTCCATTGACTTGAGCATTACAGATTAGAAAACACTTTTTAACATGCAGAGTGAAGACAGGAAAGCCATTATTTTAGTGCAAAATACTTCTGCATACAGTGCTTTTACCCATACTTACTTAGGGAACCCAATAATCTGTCCTCATGCCTGCAGACCACTTGAATGTTCTTCTAATATTGTATACTTCAAAATGCATTTTCCCCTTTTTTGTGCATTCAACTCATTTACATAATGACAACAGGTTGTATTTTACCAGAATACTGAGTACCCCTTCACAACTGAAGAGATAGTTTCATGCTGGGCTGACAGCCAACAACGCACCTGCCTTACATGAAAACCCCCATGGGGATCATGTGTTGTCATGTACCTGTTGCTTTTATTGTGAATCCTTTTCATTTTTGGCCAGCCAAACTATATCAATTTGTGCACCAAGTGAAAAGTGATTCCCTCGGGGGGCCAAATCAATTCATCCCAGAAGATGAACCATATACCTATTTACCATTGTAAAAGCTGGTTGCTTTCCAATTGACTATGGGGGAGCCGCCTCCCTTTTCTCACACAACCCAGTAAAACCTATGCTGTAACTGGAAAGAAGTTAACATTAGACATTTCCCTGGGCATGCCTATTTGCCATATACACATACCTTCCAATCCCTAGTGATAACATAGGCAAACCAGACTTCCTGCCCTTCCTACACCTACCTCAACCCATGGTATTCTTCCATATTCAAAATCTGATCATGCATAGAATGATGCATAGCCCCGAGCCTTTACCACAGTGAGGGTTGTCACTACTACCTGATAGGTCTCCTCCACCCATGTCCAGGTTGCCCCCAATCCTTCACCCATGTCTCCTGGTTTGAGAGGGTGTGCCTGTGCTTGTAGGGAAAGAAGCCCCTTTTTTTAACATTTTCTCCCTTGTCATACTCAGAGCTTTCCCTAACGCATTTAACTCCTGTAGAGTTATGTTCCCTTAATCCATCCAAAAGGGCTTTTGCTGAAAGGTGACAACTTTATGACTCTGTGAAGTATATTTTTACATCTTTTTCCCATCATAATGGGGCTCTGGGAAAAAACAAAAACACTCCTGGTTCCTCTTGTTGTGGGCTGCACATGGAATGAGAATGAGAGGTTTCTATAAAATGGGCTGAGATGAATTGTGGTATTATGCCACTTGCCCTGTGCTGGCATCCAGTCCAAAAACATAGCCAGGGTTGTTATCTGGGCCACATATGTTGAACTACTATGTCTTCAGGATTTTTGTTTCATCTTCTCCATTTTCCCTTTTAAATTCCGAGGTCTGCAGGTACAATGTGACTCCTCCGGGTGATTCCTAGAACAGTGGTTTAATCTTTGATGATCTTGTGGACAAATGCAGGTCTGTTGTTTAGCCTGTATGATGTGTGGGTTTTTTTCAGGGCTGTTGTGGGTTTCTAGCTATCTCACAGCTTGCATCTCTTTTCCTTCTCTGCCTTCTTCAGCCGAGTCCCTTAACTGCAATTCCACTTCCAAACTGGAGACGCTTATCGCCTCTGGGAATGCTCCCTTATTTTCTCCCTCCCAACTCAGAGGTGCGCCGTCACCTCTTCTCCCAGCTTGCTCGTAGGGGTGCCCATCACCTCCTCCATCCTGCTGGGACTGCGCCAGGGACCCTTTTCCCCAGTTTCCACCTTATCGGGAACGGGGGGGGGGCGTTTTTGCAGTTCTGACTCGACCCTTTCCCGTATTCTCCATACTTCTACTGCCAACGTTTCTCACCAGAATTTTTGCCATTCCGAGCCCTTGCCCTTGCCTTTTCAGTTTAGGGGGCGGGGAACAAAATTTTTCCTCTTAACTGCTGACCACTGACATTGTTTATGGAGTTCTGCTATCGTCTTCCACAAAAGGATTCTCACCATACATCACCTCTCACTTGGTCCCTGCTGTCTTCTTCCTCATCCATCACATATCCACATCCATCTCTGACTGTCTTCACCATCTGTCCAGATTTTTTCTCACCTATGCCTCTTCTGCCCATACTGGGCACATTGGCACACTCCCAGAGACCCTCTTCCTCTTCTGGGGTCTTCTACCACCTTCTCACCTTCAACCTCTACCTTATTTTGGATTTTTACAAAAACTTACAGCCCCCCAGTATTCACAGGTGGTCTCCCATCCAAGTACCAACCAGGCCCGACCCTGCTTAGCTTCCAAGATCAGACGAGGTCGGGCGTTTTAGGGTGGTATGGCCGTAGGCTGCGGGCCCGCCCTTTTTGCCCTCTTCAGCCCCTTGCAGCTCCTAAATTTTTTGGCTGCCCTGCTAGTTTTTTTCTGTCAGCCGTTTTGGCTCTGCTGCATTTTATTTCCTTTTTTCGCCTGGTTAAAAAATTCCAAACATCAGACGAACTAAGAAGGGAGGGGGGTGAAATGGTGCTCATTCCTTCCAGTCTTCGCCGCTCATGGGGAGGGCATGCCACCTATTCCCTCTCTGTCTCTCCCAGCCTCGGCTGCACCCTCTCAGCCTCTGCTGTTCACATCCCTCAGGCTGCCTTCGCTTCCATCTACCACTTCCATTCCCCCCCCCCCCGCCATCTGCCCTGCCTCCTTGGCCGGCGCCTCAGCTGCGGGGAGCTGCTGTAGCCATCGCTTCTCCTCCAGGAAGCCTCTTGATGCTGGCAGCGGCTCTATTCCTTATTGCTGGTATTATTGCTCCCCATCTTCTCCTCATGGGAAGGACAGGCAACAGGGGATGCAGACACCGGTAAAAGGGTCGGTGGGGTGGAGCGTGAGTTTTCCTAAATAGCTGCAGCTGTAGTTTCAAGGCCTCTGTGGGGGCTCTACTTCTCTTTCTTCTGCATTGGAATTTCCCCAAAGGGGTTTTTGGGGGAAACTTATTCAGGTACTACAATTCCCATGTGTTCAAGATTCCTATGTCAACTGCTTCTCCAAAAACTCATTGTCAGATAGAGTTTTACAGCTTTAAGTCCATCATTCCTGAACTTCCCAACTTCCTCCTTTCTATTTATTGACTTAGAAAGGACTGGCCTTTTCCTGCTTGCAAATTGCACACTGATTTCTTCCCAATCTAGGCCTCTGTCTTCTTTCTCCCCACTTGCCTCTTCCTCCTGCCTGCTTGGAGTCTCAACAGCTCTCTTCATCCCTTCTATCATTGTTTCCACCAACTTGATAATCAGTGAGCATATTCATCTGGTCAAGATTATTTGGATCCACCCTGGATCAGCTAGGGGAACTCTGCCTCTTCTCTGGTGCCCTCCCGGCTGGCTCGTCATTCCTCATGTTGGATTTATTCTCCTCCACTCCTCAGTAGTGAACATGGTCAAAAGCAACTATTGACAATCCTGCCAGTTAGAGACATGTGAGGCCATGATTCTGGAGCAAAGTTCTATTATTTAGTAGGTCTGACATGGTGAAGGGTGTATATTGATAACTCTGAACTCACTGGTAGCAGCACCAGTGCCTCTGTTTTCTTTGCATAGGTGGAGGTCCCGTGACTTGTGCCACCATAGGGGCCACTTGGACTTCTGCTGCTGGCACTGTTGAACCTCTTCTGCCTGTGCCTCCTGGTTGTAAATTGCTGGAACATATGGCGGGGCTGTACGTAGTTCTTCTGGTTCCTGGGGGACTATCTAAACTTATGAGACCTCTTCCAAATTTCTTCTGAGTCTTGTCCACCACTGCATATACAGCCTCAAGTGATGGTGAATGTGTGGGAATTTGCAAACTGACAGCTCATTAATTATTCAGTGAAGTCTCCTTTCTCCCTTTTCTGAGACATGAAGTATTTACAGGAAACCAGACTTCGCCTCTATCATTAAAGGGGAGAAGCTGCCTGTCCCCCTCCCCTTCGGTGTTACGGTCTCCAGGCTGTAGGTTTGTTTTTCTTTTTTTTCTTTTTTAACAGGGGGTGAGGGGGGGAAATTCTTTGGGGAGTGCAGAGTTCCTTCTTTTTTTCCTTTTAGATGCAGCCACCATTTTTTGGCTTTCCCCCTTTTCCCCGCTCCTCCTTGAAACCCTTAACTGCTAATTGCCGGCCCATTAAATCTCCTAAAAACGCCTTACTTTCCGTCAGGCTGGAGTTGCTCCCACTGCCTTTAGCATGGGGCAAAGGGATTCCTTTTTCCCGTTAATTATAGCATTTGACATAGTAATAGCTCTCCGAAGCCCTTTGGATTGAAATTCCCACTCCTGAATTGCAACATCAGGCTTTTTCCTTACACTAGAGAAAACAATGAGATTCTGCATTGCTTCCTCACTATTTTCATTAACTCCTGAGGTTTTTGCACTGACTTCATTTTTTGCCATTTCCCAGCCTCTGGCTAGTTAACTCTTTGGGTTAAAACAACAGAGAGCCCAAGGACGGGGCTTAGGAAATGGCTTCAAAACGAGAGACAACTAGAGAGGAAACAAACCATTTTTTTTTTCTTCACACTACAGCAGCAATAGTAAGTTTCCACTGAACCTCCTTTTAAAATTTTTTTAACATATAGCCCAGAGGCTCTACCTTTCCCCCCACCCATTTCCTCCCAATTTCCAGACAAGACACAATGGGGATGGGATTGACCACGGGGGAAGGGGGTCCCGTGCGCCCACACCAAAAAGGGGGTTTTTACTCCAGTCACTCTAAAGCCGACCTAGCCATCCGGAAGTTCCAACAGCATGGACGTAGGAAATGGGGCTCATTCAAATCAGACACCCTTCTTTCATTCAGACAAACAACCTCCCATTTGGCCCATGAAACCACAACTGAGACGTCTCATTTATTATTCCGCCATACCAAGAGTTTTTTGGGGTTTCTCTCCACTGCTGAGAGGTACTCGGCCGAAATCGGGGGAAAAAAGGTTCCCCCCTTCCCTCCCAAACATGAGGGGGGTCTACTACCAGAGGGCCATGGGAGGCTTGGTTTCCAGCTGTAACCCGAGGTCCGTTGACTGGATCGCTGTCGCCAGAGATGCCACCCTCCCCAACCAAACCTCTTCGACAAAAGGTCGAGGGGGCCCTGGGTTTTTTGAGGGAGGCCGCAATCCCCACTCCAAACGTCCGTCAAGGGGGACAGAATACCCCTCCCCCCTTTCCGGGGCCCAAAACCCCCAGAAATGTTGTGGCCAGGAAAGAGACGAAGACCAGGTTTCCAGGGAAAAATCAAAAAAGCCATTTTATTGTTTAACAATCCCTTTCGCAAGGACAACCCGTTATCCCAGAACTGTTGTGTCAATTAATTGAGGTAGCATCACTATATACCTTTTGCCTTCTATGTCAGCAATCAATCATTTATTTAGCCCGCCCATCACTGGAGAAAAAATTTTAGTTTAAATTTTTTCCCTTACATCATTGACTGGCACAGAGGAGAACAAAAGAGTTAGTTAGAAAATGATACAAAATGATGCTTGCAGCCAAAATGAGGGAGTATGCCTACTCCCATTTATTTCAGACCTTTGAGTGTTGCAAGGCCATTCCTAAAATTTGAGATAAGACAAAGACATCTGCAATTTACTCAGAGGCACAATTCAATTCGCTTATTTTTCTTATGCAAGTGGCATTGGATTTAACCCCTTCAATATACCCTGCAGCTAAGAATGTTTGTGTGGGGGGGGGGGTTCCCCTAACATTAATAGTGAGAGTTTGCCATCCTGCTTTATGAATGCCTCTTCTCCCTTTTTTTATTTGGCTGTTTACAGGTGGAGGGCTGTTACCACATTCCAGTTGTTGCAATTTTGTTTTCTGTTTTATTCCATTTGACCAGCTTTTGTTTTAGCAGTGTAGCACCATGTTTTACCCATACTGCGACCAAGTTGTCAAAAGCATATTTCCTTTTTTTTTTTCCCCCAGGACATTAAAAGCACATTGCAGAGGTAAGCAGATCTCACTTATTTCTCTTCATGGGTCATGGTTTGTTTTCAAAGAGAGGGTGGGGGTAACGCAAAGATTGTGGCTCTCCAGGTGGATTTGGGGGGGGGGGGGCTACAGGCGTCAGATCCTCTAGTATTTCTTTTTTAAATTAAATTTTACTAATATTTTGCAAAACAAACGTACATATAAAAAAAAAAAAAAGGAGAAGAAAAAAGAAAGAAAAAATCTAAGCACACAAAGATACCTATGGATTAAGATAAGAATTTAAAGGGTAGCTGGGGAAAAAAAGGAATAAGAAAAGGGAAAAAAAATTTACAAAATTGACTTACCCCTTCCTTTAGACAGAATCTAACAGACTCCTCATTCGTAGCCTCTTTAGAAAAACAAGAAATCTAAACTTTTTCTCTTCGCCTTTCCTCCCACTCACACTTGCCAAAAAGAGAAAAACATACATGTCTAACACTAGATCCATATTCCTTCTTTCACCTTCTGTTCTGTTCTATTAAAACATGCTTGCATAATAAAACAATACCTTGTAAATAACCTCAATACTCCTAAATAATAATACAACTAATTTTTCTAATACTGCCAACTTAATTGTTATTTCCACTATGTAATAGTTCCACACCTGCCTATGTCCTAAATACATCCAGAGCATTTTGTATTCTAAAGACTACTACCTCTGAACCATTTTATAATCTGCAGGCCATTACAGAATTCTTAACCCAATCCATTTATCATTCTCAGTCCATACCATATTAGTCTATTTTATCTTCATCTTAAATTTGATCTCCCACTTCACAGAAGAAAAACATCCTTTTCCTGATTTCTTATCACATGACATTATTCTGAGACAGCATCCCGATTTTAAACGTATTTTTCTTCCATGAGTTTCACAAGGCAAATCAGCCTCTCCATGTGGCTACAAAAAACACAACCTTGAAACAACATTCTTTTTTGTTTCTTATTTTGATTTTGTCCAGTTTGCATAGAGATCTCAACTGAGTTCAACCCCCTACTCCATAAGACATGATCTCTCTTTCATGAGCCAAACCCTCCTGGTTATAAATCATGCCAAAAGGAGTAACTTGGCTTGTTTCTCCTTGCCCTCTAGCCATCTGCTTTCCTTCTTGTTTGTCTTCCATGTCCACTTTTGTATCTTTCTCTGTTTCTGCTTCTGTTTTTCTTCCTCTTATCTCTCATTTCAGTTCTTTAAGTCAGAGCTTTCCAAACTTTTCATGTTGATGACACACTTTTTAGACATGCATCATTTTGCGACATAGTAATTCAGTTTTATTAGTAAACCAGAGGTTAAATTAACCTCTTATAAAAGATACGTACACATATATAAATTGTAATAACAAACTGTATGGGGACACACCTATAGACAGTGCAGACTGGGCGCCTTTTTGTCAAGCGGCCATGCATAAATTTTCACATTCACTTCCACTGTTTCAATTGTGCACATGCAATACTTGTATGATCCCTCGACCACGGTGTGCATACATGGATATGACATAAGGGGAATACATTGTGCACCATACTGATCAGCACCTTTGCTGGGTAAAAATGTATGCAAGTTGGTATTGCTTATTTCACATAGACTCAGAGATTTCTTGTTATGTTCACGTGACACACCCACACACTGCAGCCGACACACTAATGTGTTGTGACACAGTTTGGAAAGCTCTGCTTTAAGTGCTTGCTTCACTTCCCTAAATTCTTGCTTCCATTCCCTAAATTCCAGCTTCAGAAGGTCAGTCATACATCTAAAGTCTCAATGTATTTGCTCCTTTATCACTTGTAAAGTGCCCTCTAACTGCTCCATGGGAAGTTCCATTTTTCACTCATTCCAGCAGTTATGGAGTTAACAATTCACTTCCTTGGAAACTAGCCAAAGGTTGCCAAAACAAACAACCTCTACAGATAACATTCAGTTCTTGGTACTCTTCATTTGCTTTCATCGTTTTGCAAGTAAAATTCAAGAAATTCTTAGTTCTCATCTTTTTTAGAGCGCCAACTCACGTTTTTAAATTTTACTATCCTGGTCCTATGGGGCAAAAAACTTACTCAACTCTTTGACTGCAGGAAGGGCACAGCTGCAAGAGGCACCTCTGATCTGTCTTAGGCCCTTTCCACACGGGGGGGCGGCGAAACGGGGGGAAACGGGGCAGCGCAAGCGGGGACGGAGCTTACCTTGCAGCGGGGCGCTCTGTCCCTGCGAGGAGCAGCGCGTGTTCGCCGCTTTAAACGTTGGTGGCGCTTGGCAGCGGCCGGCAGCGGCCAAAATGGCAGCCAGCGGCTTCCAGCGGTGCTCCGCCAATCGAGGCAGCGCACCAGCCAGAAGCCCGCCCCCAGGAAGCTCTGCGCGTCCCTGCAGTTCTAAATGGGGCACTGCGACGGAGTAGCGCGCGCAAGTTTTAAAAAGGCCACTTGAAAAGTGGTCTTTATAAATCACAGAGCGCCACCCCTGCGGCCGCACAAGGGCAGTTTGAGGTCTAGAACCTCCCCTTTTTTTACTGCTTTAGTGCACCTCATGGTGTAGACGACCTCCGTGTCCAGTCGTCCCAGCACGGGGATTTACCCCCGTGTGGAAATGGCCTTAATCACAAGGTTTCTTCACTTTTATGGCTTCCATAGTTAATTGAAGTTTCTTCTTTAAGGAAAGACAGTTTCTGGCATAGGGCGATCAGATCTGGCAGTCTAAACAGCCGTTTCACAGCAAGGGCAAATGTTACTCCCTTGGTCCTCCCCACATTCAGCACATTTACTAAAAAGTAAATGCGTATATTGGGAATTCCAGACCCTCTTTGTCCAGGGGAACTAAAAAGTCCAGTGAAAGGGCAGGAATCCTTCTCTGCTGTGTATCATCTGCTGCATTATGTACTACCAACAGAGCTCATGCTATAAGAGTAACTTGTGTCAATGTCCAGGAGAGGCTTGGAGCTACATCTAGTTCCAGAACAAGACAGCATGTTTTACTTTCACTGAGCTATGGCATTGTGACATGTCTCTGTATTCATGCCTCTGTCTAACACTTAAAAATAAAAGTTAAGTTGAGTGTATGTGTTATGGATCTCAGGCAACTAAAGCCAATGGCAACAATGCCTCTAAGGAAAGAAGTTAACATTATATTACATAATCATGCTCAAGATTTCCATGGTTCTTGCCTATGGCAGGTGATGGAGTAGGAGCATAATGATGTTACACTATCTGTTCATCTAGTTTTTCACTGGCCATTGTTGGGAAGATACAGGCTATAGGTTAGCTGTTTGGAGTGATGTGTTAACAGACTTTCTTTTTAGGTGTGAAGCACAAAAGGAGTTCCAGAAACCTGTTTTTTCCACTGCACTGAAATGGAGGATCTGGGAATTCTGGGACATAAGTCCTTTTCTGGAAGGTGTCATGAAGCAGTTCAAAAGTAAGAACAATACATGCAAGAATCAGGGAAATATGAACACTAAGTACTATTTAAAGAATTGTTCAGAAAAGTTCAGAATTGCTGTTTTTGGTGGAAAGGTGGAATAAATAAACCAGAAAGAAAGAAAGCTAGCTAGCTCCTACCAGCTCAGCAGGGAGATTGGTAAGCAGCAATGTTCCTATGAGAATTTTAGGGCGGGAGTTTGGGCTGCTCCCCTTCTCCTTAGCTTTGCTCCTGTAAAAAGACATGTACAGTCTCTGTATCAATTCCTGACTTGCCCTCAATATCAACTTCCTTGTTTTCCTCTTCAAATGCCTGTCATGATTGTTTGACGAAATGTTTACTCAGTGCTTTCAGTGGGTTTTAGACCTCTTTTGAACACTTTGACTAGGGGAGGAGTTACTCTCATGTCTGGACTAGCCAAGTGGACTCAATTTCTGAAAATAGAGAAAGTATCTTGAAGATTAATACAGGGACTAGCTAAGCAACTCTTGCTTATAATTGATAAAACAGACTTCTGCTGAAGTAGACTTGCAGAACAAGGTTGCATATTTATCAAAATGTGTTCTCTCCACAAAGCCTACTTCAGAGTAACCACATTTTGCTATGTCCAGTCTATACAGCAAACTGTGGTAAACCAAAAAAAATAAGCACATATTGCCAATGCTTCAGCAAAGGAGGGCAAACAGGCAGAACATCTGAACCCAAGGATGGCCTACCTCATTCTTGCAATGCTACACCAGAATTCAGTGTTTTGTCTGGAACCAGCCTTTTGTTGCTAAAATCCAAGAACAGCCATAGATAGGAATGTTGAAAGAAGTCACATCAGAAAACAATTCTGAATCCTTGCAAGGTTCTGGTGGGAGGAGATTTCCTTCCCTTAAGACTGCTTTCAAGATCTAAATAATACTTCAGGTGAAAATGTGTGGATACCTAAATCTTGTTACCCAGTTGTTTTGGACACGGGATTTATAACACATAACAGTGTGGCATATTACCTTTCTTCTTTCTTCTTCCGCAGACAAGCTACTATCAGGACTTACACTACAGAAAGGTAAAATTTGGAAGCACCAATTCGCAGAAGGGATTGTCAGAAAGTCATCTATTGGTATTTCCTTAGAGTCTCACTGTTCTGTCCTTAGAACTACTTGTGTTTCTGTTTACAAGTCTAGAAACATTAACGCTCTCCTTAAATGGAGGCATACTGATGGGATTGCACCGGGGCATAGCCACACCCAAGGTTTCATAGATTTCCCTTAGTTATTATTAAATGTATATGGTTTGGTTCCATGCTATATAAAAGGCCACATCTTTCCATATAAACTTGCCCAAATTTTGAGTTTTGCAATTCCTGGATTCATCCAACCACATCTTGAATGTATTCTAAAAATAAAATAAAATAATCCAAAAAGCAAACTTTGATTTTGCTGTTTTATATAAGGGATGCCATTTTACCACACCACTGTACATAATGGGATTGAGCACCCACGAATATTGGTATATTCGTGGGGGAAGCTAGAACCAAATCCTAGTAGATACTGAGGGTCCACTGTATTTTATTGTGGCTCTTCCCTGGGTGGCAATTTCTTCAGTAGTAACACTGTCTTGACTAAGGGCTTTATCACATGACGCAGGTAGATTGCACTTACAGCAGGATAAAAGCATCTTTGGCTGCAATTTATGGATATGTTGATGTTCTATTTTTTTTCCTTTTCCTTTGGTATTTTATTGTATGAAATTCTAAACAATGTGAAAAAAGAGGTCCCTAAATGACCTCTTTTGTAAAAGAAATGGTTTCCAAATGGTCTCCCAGAAGGAGAACAACAGAAGTCATGTGGTAAGTCCCAGCCAAAAAAACGCTGTTATCCTGCACTTGCTTCCAGTGATAAAGCCCTCTAGTAACTAAGGCCATGTCTGCGCTAGATTGTTACAGCACTGTGATTCTACTTTCAACATCCTATGGAACCTGGGGTTTGCAGTTTAGGGAGGGGCCAGCTGGCCCCTCCTGAAACTGCAAACCCCAGGATTCCATAGGATGTTGAAAGTGGAATAATAGTGCTATAACAATCTAGTGTGGAAATGGCTTTATATTATCTTCTTTTCCTTCCTTCTTCCTTATTCCCCTGTTATAATCATCCATCTATCTATCTATCTATCTATCTATCTATCTATCTATCTATCTATCTATCTATCTATAAATGTTTCCTAAGAGCAAAACACAAGACTCACCGCCAGACTGCAGGGCGCATTTCTTAGAGGGGAACAGCAAATGTGTTAGGCAACGGGCTTGAGGAGGAAGGATCCTTCCTTCTAAATCTTTTGAATCTTCAGTAATGGGGAGTAAGATAGGATGCTATTCCCCACTTCCAAAGCTACAGATGACAAAAATGCAAATGTGGAGAACTGACTCTGCTCAAATTGTTAAAACTGAATTTATTTCCCTCTGTCCAATAATTCTGGAATTTTGGTTGGGAAATAAAGTTGGCTTCCAGACATGAGACTTGACTTGAAAGTATCTTCAAGGACTTGAGACTTGACTTGAGACTTGAAGATAGAGGCTTGAGACTTGACTTGAGACTTGGAGTAAAACACTTAAATACATCACTGGTATGTAGACAGATTCCCCCTTTTCCATTTTTAAAAACCAATCTATGGGCAGCTTGAAGCACACATGTGACAAACCTGATAGGAGGGGGTCTTGACAACAACGCTTCCTTGGCAACTGAGAGTGTTTAAGCTGATTGGCTGGTGAAATGGAACCTTGGATAGCCCAGGGGAGGGGCTGGTGGAAAGAGGAAAATAACGGATTTTAACTGTCTGGTGTGTGATTGAAGAGGGAGTGTGATCTGTGGTGTGTTTGGGAGAGGCTGGAGATTTGAAGAGCTCTGTGGGAAAGAGAACTGAGAAATTGGGTGTACAAGAGATAGTGAATGAATTGAGAGAGATAGAGAGAATTGTGTGCTGTTTATAAACATTTAGATACAAAACACATTTAAAGCAGCAGTGTTACAATAAATGTTTTAAGTTCTGCGTTCCTTAAAACAGTGTCACAGAGTCTTATTTTGAATCCTGGGATATACATGCTACCAATAATGTCATCCTGATCTTATTGCCAACAGTACCACAGTCTTGGAAAATATAAATCACTGCTGATCCTTACATCTGGGAGAAGGGCAGATATAGGCAAGGCAGTAAAGAAGGGGAGAGTCCTGAAAGGAAGAAGCCAAGCGGGGACAAGAGTGAGGAAGGGACTGCATTCTCGAGAGAGAGAACTGAAGCAGACCCGTTTGTCCTGGCCCTGGCTTGATTCAGAGATCTCCCTGGCTGTTCAGACCTGAGCACAAAGAGGTGTCAGGCTGGGCAGGCCTTGAGTGCGAGGCTTGGGTGTGCCTTTCGCAGAGTGGTGGTTTTTTCCACGTTTTACAGCACACCACACTGAGAAGACCCTGCAAGCTGGCTCTGAATCCAAAGGTGTTAGAAGAAGCATTTGGCAAGACTGCTAAGAAAGAGGAATTCTCTCTGTATGGAGCTGACAGAAACTCATTTGCAGCGCACACTAAGAAAGAGGAAGTAGGAATTAGGGATATTTGCATGCTCTGCTGTTATACACTATGCTAAGAAACAAGGATTGCAAGTTTCTGTGGCAACCCCACAGGAACCTGCCATCTAGGAAAATGCAAGATGCATATTTAAGAGGGATTAACAAGCTCTTACAGTCAGATGGTTTTCACCACATGACGGAGTCCTCTTTCAAAATACAGGCTCAGTGGCTTGTCTGTTTTGACCTGTAGCTCCTCCTTCTCTCTGGCAGCTTTCTTCAACAGGGACTGTTTGATGGGTGTTCTTATTTCATAATCCACCTATGACATCAGGAGTGCAAGAGATACAAATGCATTAAAATAAAATGTGAGGAGAGAAGCATGTCCATCCTGTCTGTAGTGTGTGGATGTTATGTTGATTTTTAGAGGAAACATGAATCCTGTGATATGTTTGTGCTCAGATCTCAATCCAGTCTTTTCAGCTAATTCTGTTTATTTTCTCTTCTGTTTATCTTTTCCAACAGCAAATGTAACACTGGATGCCAACACGTCTCATCCCACATTCATCTTAAGTGCTAGTTATCAACAAATTGCTATTGGGAAACAAAAGTCTTGTGCCCCCTCTCCTGCAAGATTTGATAAGGTTTTGTGTGTCCTGGGACGTGAGGAATTCTCAGCAGGCAGACATTTCTGGGAATACTATGTGCAGAGTGATGAAAGATGGGGTGTGGGAGTTGTCAAAAAGTCTGCAAAGAGAAATGGTTTATTTCAGTGTGCTCCTCAGGAAGGGTACTGGCTGGTGAGAAACTGTGGAACAGCTGGCCACCCAGGCTTCGCTGTGCGGTCGCAGGCCAAGAAGGTCCAGGTCCAACTAAACTGTGAGGGTGGGAGGGTGGCCATTTTTGATGCTGATACAGCAGCCCTGCTCTGTGCATTCCCAACAGGCTCATTCTCAGGAGAGACTCTCCTCCCTGTGTTCCATCTTTGCAAAATAACCCCATGATAGGTTCACCTTAGGGTTGCCAGGAGTCAGAAACAACTTGAAGGCACACAACGACGACAACAACAATATGTGCATAATGTGTATATCCCTGAAGTCCCCAGTATGCACACAAATGATGAAACACTTGCAGGCATCCCCTTTGAACCCATAAGGATCTGTACTGTAGCATTTTTAATTATTTCTTTTTTAGATATGTCCACAGCGAAAGGAAAAACAAGGAAATGATAGGGTCGCTGCATGGAGAAGATGGCCAAGTTCTAACAGGAGGCAGCAAGGACTGAGCACAGGGCACTTTCGCTGAAATAGTTGCATCGGCTGCTGGTAGACCACTGGGCCCAGTTCAGAGTGTATTAACGTAGAAAGCCCTAAATGGGTCAGGAACCAGCTACTTAAAGAACTACCTGGGCCACTGCTAACCTACTTGGGATTAAAACTAACATGTCCCAGAGTAGCGTTTCCTATAAAGCCAAGATGCAGGACATGGCACTCCAGTGGCAGAACTCCCTTCCATCAGAGATCCTGTTGTCCCCCATGATTTCTGCCCTCAGGCAATAATTAAAGCATATCTATTTGTACAGGCTTTCCAACAATAATAGAAGAGATTGATTTATTCGCTACTGCTGTTTTTATTGTTCTTACAGTATGTTAGAAAATATTTGTAATTCTGACTTTTAGCTTTCTAATTTGTAGACTTATGATGGTACTTGTTTACCTGTTTGTAATTTGAAATTGTTAACTATTTGATTTATGTGTGATTGTTAGCCATCCTGAACTGTTAGAGAAATAGCAGACAAAATAAATGCTATTCAAGAAAATACTAATCCTATCCTTCTCTCTTTTTATAGTCACTGCTTCCTCTTAACACTTATTCAAGGAAATTCAGTTTTTTAAAAAAGTCCTCGTGTAAGTCTCATGTTGGCTCAGGCTCTACAACATGCCTGGCATCAACATTCTCTTTATGGGGCAGGCAAAGAGGTTTTTTTGTATCATCATCACCATCACCACCACCACCCCAGGCCTTTAAAATTGCCTTCTCTGGTGACAGGATAATCCTCAAGAGCCATCAGGAATACATCCAGATCCACCAGCCTCCTGGGGTGAAGCATCCTATAGATATTCCGAGTCCCAGTGATCATTTCTGTGTGTAGGTGTGATTTCAAGTTGCCTGCCCACTCATGGCAACTCCATGAATTCCACAGGGCTTTCCTGGGCAACAAATATTCAGAGCTGGATTTGCCAGTTCCTTCCTCTGAAATATAGCTTACAGCACCTAGTATGTGTGGTCTCCTATCCAGTTACTTACCAGAGCTGATCTTGCTTAGCTTCTACCATCTGAGGCCTTCAACTATGGTTGATAATGGATACTTTTCCATTTGTACAACTGGAGGATGTAGACAGGTTTCTTGGAAATATGAGAGCCACCACATGTATTCTAGATCCTTGCCCTTCCTGGTTTATTAAAAAAGCTAGAGAGGGACTGGTTGCGTGGATAGAGGAAGTTGTTAACGCCTCTTTAAAACAAGGTAGAGTGCCAGTTTGCCTCAAGGAGGCTGTTATAAAACCATTACTCAAAAAGCCATCCCTGGATCCTATCATTTTGGATAATTAACAGAAATGGAATTAACATTCCATTTCTGGAGAAAGTTCTGGAGTACTGGTGGCCTCACTGCTCTAAGAGTCTCTGGATGAACTGGATTATCTAGATCCATTTCAGTCTGATTTCAGGCCTGGCTACAGGACTGAGACTGCTTTGGTCACTTTGGTGGATGACCTATACTGGGAACTTGACAGGGGGAATGTGTCCCTGTTGGTTCTGCTGGACCTCTCAACTGCTTTCAATACCATCAGCTATGGTTTCCTTCTGGGTTGCCTTGTGGTAACAGGACTTGGGGGCACTATTTTTACAGTGACTTCATTCCTTCCTGGAGGGCCAAACCCAGAAAGTGGTGCTGGGGGACTCCTTTGACCCCTTGTCTTTTGGCCTGTGGGGTTCTTCAGGATTCAGTTTTGTTCCCCATGCTATTTAATATCTACATGAAACCACAGAGAGAGGTTGTCCAGAGTTTGGGGGTTCTTCTTCGTGGTCTCTGTGCCCCATACATTAGGAGCTTTCGCGCCTGCGCGGTAGCGTTCGGAAGATTCTAGAGCTCGTTGGCTTGGCGGGAACCCATCCCCCACTTCGGTACTGCGCATGCTCAGCCCGCCGAGCAACGGTCGCTCCTCAGTTCTTTCTTGTCCGCCGTTGCAAACAGAAGGTTCTGCTTGTTTGGCTTGTGCTTTTACTCTCTTCGTGATTTTTCTTGGCTTTTGACTACGGATTTTCGCTTTATCAACTACTCTCTCGGATTTCGGATTGGTTTTTGGTACTGCTTGACTGATTTTGACCCTTTTCTGGCTTTCTTACGATTACGGATTTCGGACTTGTCTTGGCGTTTCGGACTTTGCTATTTCTCCCACTCCCTTCCTTAGTTTACGTCGGCCCTTTTCAAGAACTGCACCTCCTGTGGAAGGAAGGTCGCCCTTTCTGACCGACATTCCGAGTGCTTTTTTTGTTTGGGTGAAGGTCATAACGTTCAGGCTTGCCTGGTTTGCTGCGAATTCACCCACCAGACCCTCCGGAATCGATCTGCGAGATTGAAATCTCACTGCTGGGAGGAGTCTTTGCAAGCTCGGAAGCCTGCAGAAGGTACCAAGAAACGCCCGACTACTTCTTCTTCTTCGGCAGCAGCGGAGGCTGCCACACCGCCCACCTCATTGGTACCGGGCCCGGTACTAATCACGAAGTTGCTGAGGATTCCAAAAATCTTGGCAATTCAGGCGCGGGAGGACCCTATGGGCTCGCAGGCCTCTGCCTCCTTCCCTAGGACACTGACACTGGCCCAAAAGAAGCATCCCCCGACTGATGACGCTGGGAAGGAGCGTGAGAAGAAGAAGAAAAAGAAGGAGAAGCGGTGCCCTCCCCCAGAGGAGACTCGCCCACCAACACCACCACCCACCCAGCCCGCCGAGGAACCTGCGGAGCTTCCTGAAGAGCAGGAAATCCTCGAGGTGTCGGACGAGGAGCAGGCCATGGAGGCCTCGCCCTCCGGGCCACCCCAGTTTATGGCTGAGGTCAACCCGCCGGACCACCGTCCTTCGGCAGGCCGCCGGGAGGAGGCTGCGGTCAGGCAATGGCCTGCCTCTTGATGTGGTTAGTCCCGCTCTCCTGACGAGAGGGCCAGGCCTCCATCCCCACGATATCAGGAGATGCACCTGGAAAAGGAATACTCTGGTGAGAGTAGATACTTTCCTGCCACCTACCTTGGGAGGTATGGCCAGGAGCAAGTGTGGCACAAGCCGGCGGGATTGTATTACTCATACTCCCCGTCGTACAGGGACCGGTACCACCCCGACGTTCAGTACTGATCACAGTACTGGTTCAGTACGCGACACTGATCTCAATTGCCACTACAGGAGATCCACCACTCCCGTTACGAACGGTCACCGCATCGGTCACCGAGTTACCGGAGGTCCTGGGAGCCCTCACCTTGCTACAGGGCTGTCTCACCACCCCCGCGGACGACTGCGACAGCTACTCATCCGGTGCCACAGACCACCGTGGCCCAACCTATGAGAGCTGTGACGTCAACAACGCAGGTCGCACACCGCCCTCAGCCCTCGGTTGTGTCCCTGCAGGTGACCCCGATACCAGCCACGACATCGGCTGCATCGGTACCGACACAAGCGGCAGCCCCGGCAGTGACCCTGGCTCCCCCTGCTCGCAGACCATCCGAGGAGAAGGAGGAGGAGAGGTTTCCAACTCTGTCGGCTGAGTCCTACAGATCAGACTCAGACTCCCATGGAGTCGACTCTGTCTTCACACGAGTCGCCTCCACTGGCTTTCGGGGAACCAGGTTCGGAGTCTGCACCGGAGGACATGATGCGCCAGTTCGCCACCATTCTTCTCTGCATGGCCACTGCCCTTGACCTCAAGGTGACCGACCCGACTCTGGTAGCCCAGGATCCGGTTTTCCAGTACTTGGAAACCCGCCCACCATTCACCGCACCACTGCCGTTCTTGCTGACTCTGGTGGAGGCAATGAAGCAGCCGTGGGCGAAGCCGGCATCAGCACAGCCCATTCCGCATCAGCTGGAGCACCTGTACAGGATGCAGAAGAAGAACGTGGAGTTCCTCTTCAGCCATCCTGTACCGAATTCCATCGTCGTGGAGTCGGCCCAGACGAAGGGAGGCAATCGAGCTCACACCACTCCACCAGACCGTGAAGGTTGGAAGCTCGATGCCTTCGGTCGCTGTTTTTACTCGGTGTCGTCCTTGGTGGCCAGGACACTGAATACGATGGCATGCTTCGCAGCATACCACCGTAATTTGCTGGATCGACTCACGCCACTCCGTGCTGAACTGCCGGAGGAGCCAGGCGCCGCTGCCACTCAGATCTTCAGTGAGGCAGTCGCGGTGGCCAACCAGCAGATTGCCACCTTGAGGCACACCGTGGAGGCTACCTCGAAGGTGATGGTTGGCTCGGTCGCCCTTCGCCGACACGTGTGGCTCCGGTCCTCTGGGCTTCAGGAGGACAGCCGTCGATGGATCGAAGATCTTCCATTCGACGGCCAAGGGCTCTTCCACACCTCCACCGATGAGGCAATGGATCACCTTGTGAAGGCCCGGCTGACTGTTAAGAAGATGGGTATAAATCAACCTGCCCAGTCTCATTGCAGTTTCCTGCTGAGGTCTTCATGGAGAAGGTCCTCCTCTTCTTTGGCGTACCAGCCGCGGTCTCCGAGATCGACCGCATCGAGACCATCAATGTCCTCCACTTCATGAAGGCTTCCAAGAAGACGCCCACCATCATCATCATCGAAAAAGTCTTCTTCAGGGACGAAGTCTTGATTTTGAGGGTTTTCGCAGGACACCACCAATGCCATCCTTTGCCTTTCCAGCAGACTTGTACCATCATCCGAGCCTGGCCAGGCACCTTGCCCAATGGCGGGAGATCACTGCGGACTCCTGGGTGCTTACTATCATCCGCCTGGGATATGCCATAGCGTTCCAGGATATTCCGCCGCAGGGTGTCTACTACTCCACCCCAGCCAGCTCAGTACTGCTGGAAGAGATCCAGTCTCTCCTCCAAAAGGGAGTGATCGAGGCGCTTCCACCTTCAGCCAAGACCACCGGCTTCTTCTCAAGGTACTTCACCGTACCGAAGGCGGACGGCTCCCTGTGGCCCATCCTAGACCTCAGAGGGGTGAGCAAGTACATCCACCCCAAGAGGTTCAAGATGGTCACGCTACCCTCGATCCTGCCCTTCCTCTGGCGAGGGGACTGGTTTGTGTCCATTGACCTCAAAGACGCCTATTTCCACATCTCCATCCGCCTGCAGCACAGACAGTACCTGCGGTTCGCAGTCGACAGCACCAGCTACCAATACCGGGTGCTCCCGTTCGGCGTCTCCACCGCACCGCGGGTATTCACCAAGTGCATGGCCCCCATCGTGTCATTCCTGTGGATGAAAGGCATCTTTGTCTACTCGTACTTGGATGATTGGCTATTGGTGGCGTCCTGCCGACAGAAACTCTACAAAGACATCCACCGGACTTTGACATTGCTCACTCGACTCGGACTCAGGGTCAACCTGAAGAAGTCCCATCTCAAGCCATGCGTGTTCTCGACTTCATCGGGGCGACCCTCGACACAGTATCGGCAAGGGCCTACCTACCGGACGAGAGGGCGCGGACGCCGCCGCCTTCCACACTCCGACAATATCAGCCAGGACGATACAACAGCTCCTCGGCTACATGGCCTCGACCACCGCCGTAACCTACCTCTCCAGGTTACATGCACGATGGCTCCAGCACTGGTTCGTCAGGGCCTTCAATCCTCTCTGGGATGACCATTCTCACCGCTACCAGCTGCCTCAACAGGTCCATCGATCTCTCCTGTGGTGGCAGTCGTACAGGAACCTCCTGTCAGGCATGCCGTTCCGCGACCCCAAACCATCAGTGACGATGGATGCCTCGCTCTTCGGAAGGGGAGTGCACACCGGCGACCTTCGAGTCCGTGGTTGGTGGATGGAAGACGAAACGTCCCTTCATATCAACGCTCTCAAGCTGCTGGCAATCCACAAGGCTCTGAGGGCGTTTCGTCACCTGGTTACAGGCCACACGGTGTTGATCCTCACCGACAGCATGACGGCAGTCTGCTACGTGAACAGGCAAGGAGGGACACACTCCACCACACTACTGCACATCGCGCTCGACCTCTGGAAGTGGTGCGTCTCACTGCAGATACATCTGGTGGCAGTTCACCTGGCGGGGCAGGAGAACACCACGGCAGACACTCTCAGCAGGGACACCACTTCCCACCATGAGTGGTCCCTGTCGATCGAGGCCTTCCAGATGCTTCGAGACCGATGGGGCGAGCCAATCGTCGACCTCTTCGCGACCAGCCAAAACGTGAAGTGCCACTGGTTCTGCTTGAGGGCCGGCCGCGATCACCACTCCATCGGCGATGCGTTCCAGTTCCCGTGGGACGAGGGACTTCTCTACGCCTTCCCTGGGACCTGACCCACCATCCTACCAGTAAGCTACACAGTCTCCTAATGTATGAGGCACAAAGACCACAAAGAAGAAGAACAGGTTGCTTACCTGTAACTGTGGTTCTTCGAGTGGTCATCTGTGCCCTCATACATGCCTGCCCATCCGTCCCCTCTTTTCAGGTCCCATCTGTTCGGCGGACCAGAACTGAGGAGCGACTGTTGCTCGGCAGGCTGAGCATGCGCACTACCGACGTGGGGGGTGGGTTCCCGCCAAGCCAACGAGCTCTAGAATCTTCCGAACACTACCACACAGGCGCGAAATCTCCTAATGTATGAGGGCACTGATGACCACTCGAAGAACCACAGTTACAGGTAAGCAACCTATTCTTTGGTGTCATCAGTATGTGGATGACACCCAATTTTATTACTTCTTTCCACCACAAGCCAGGGAAGCTCTTTTGGTCCTGTACTTGTAATCAGTAATGGACTGGATGAGGGCAGACAAGTTGAAACTTAATCCAGACAAGGTGGAGGTGCTCCTGGTCAGTCAAAAAGCAGATCAGGGAACAGATATTCAGCCTGTGTTAAATGGAGTTACACTCTACCTGAAGGCACAGATTCACAGCCAAGGGGTCATCCTAAATTCAGCTCTGAACCTGAAAGCCCAGGTTTCAGCAGTAGCCAGGGGGGTATTTGTACAGTTAAGGCTTGTGCACTCTTTGCGCCCATTCCTTAAAATGTTAACTCTGGTCACGGTGACACGTGCCTTGGTTATATCCCAGCTGGATTACTGTAACACGTTCTATGTGGGGCTGCCTTTGAAGGGTATTTGGAAACTTCAGCTTGTCCAAAGAGCTGCAACCAGATTGTTAACTGGGGCTGGCTACAGGGATCACACACACACACTCTGTTACAACACCTCCACTGCTTGCCAGTCTATTTCCAGGCACAATTCAAAGTGCTGGTGATGACCTTTAAAGCTCTACATGGCTCAGGCCCAGATTATTTGAAGGATCGTATTCTCCAAACCAGCCTGGGCTTTGAGATCTGCTGGAGAAGGCCTTCTCTCCATCCCATCACCTTCCCATGTGCATCTGGTGGGAACACAGGAGAGGGCCTTCTCAGTGGCTGTCCCCAGCTCCTGGAACTAACTTCCCAAAGAAGTCAGGCTGGCACCCTCCCTTCCGTACACAAGCAAAGACATTTTTATTCCAATAGACATTCAATGTGTGATTATGTCCTGTCTGATAAAAGGTGCTGGCTATTGTTAACTATACAGAATTTATGAATGTTTGAATTTTAATTTTTTTGACTATGGTTTACTTCTTATTTCATAATTTAATTTGGGTTTTAACTTTTGTATTGCTGTTGTTTAAATACAATCAAAGTTAGGAACGTTCATAGTTGCAATGATCACAGCTTACATAGTAGGGGTATTTAAAGTGAGAGTCATCATACCAATGTGTCTTCTTTTTTACCTTTCAAAATATGGTAACATTAATTAATCCGACCCTTTCTGCAATGTGTTTCCAAGAACAGGCTATCAGCCAGTCTCCCAGAGAATTCTTAGTCTCCATCTTTTTCTATTCTTGTTGTCTTCTGCTGTCACCTGCAACAAAAATGTGACTCTGGATCCAGGCACTGCTCATCCAAAATACATCCTGTCTGCTGACCAAGATGGGGAGATGAATATAAAGTTCTGCCCAATAATCCTTATTGGCCTTTTGTCCTGACACATGAAGTATTCACATTAGGAAGACATTACCGGGATATCTATATGGACAGGGGTGTTATCACCATGAACTGGCCTGGCGTTTGGTAAACTTTAGATATCATTTTTGATATCACAATTCGGCCCTGTTCTGCCACCCTCAGCCACGTGTTTCTGAGGCCTCCGAACAAGCACTGAGCTAGGCATGGCTATCAAAACTTGTTTATGCCAAGGCAAGCCAGAAACTGCCAGATCTGCTTTAGGAGACCTCCTGAGGCAAACACCTTCATTACAGATGCACGTCAAAACAAAGAGACCTCTGCCCCGAGCAGGCACCCTGGCGAGCGGAGAGCTCAACTGCCAAGCTAGCTGCATCTGTATACTGGTTATACTATTGTCAATTTAGACCTTAACTCAATCATGTAAATTCTGACCTTTCAGAGACATTGTCTCAAGCCCAAACCTCATTGTTTTCGCCCAAGACCAGACTAGCCCACAGTCATTCATTCCCTGATAACCCCCCCCCCCAGTTCCGAGAGTTCCTTGGACCGCTCCGGAGTGCCATCCAGCCTTGCCGTTGCTTCATTCTGCGAGCTCCCCTCGGCCGCCGTGCTGAGTTTCTTCTCTTCCATTGGACTTCTTCAGGACTACGAGAAAGGTGTTGTATCACCCATTTTCTCCCCAAACTTTCATTTCCTATTTCTAGCTAGCTGTGTGGTTGTGTTTTCTTAAGTAATTTGTCTGCTTGTTAATAAATATCATTATTGCCATTTTTAATTGTCTGACTGCTCACTGACCTGAACCTGTATACATAGGATAAAAGATTCCTGCTAAGTTACCCTGCCTCTCGCTAGCTTAAGAGAGTGCTCCAGCTAATTTCCCCATCTTTGCTTGGTTTGTTTGGCCATTTGGACACCCCTTCCGGGACCCCCAATCTACAGGGTAACGGTGGAGTGAGGTGTAGGGTTTGCCTGCAGGTTTTTGAAAAGAAAAGGTTATATTGATTTTAATCCTGATCAAGGGAGATAGGCTGGGGTATACACAGTTCTCAGGGAAATGATTTGCCTTCTGTTATCACCGCGTACTGGCCTGGTCTTTGGTGAGTCAAAGATATCATTTTGATATCATAATTCGGCCCTACTCTGGCACCAGCCAAGTGTTTGTGAGGCCCGCCGAACAAGCGCGAAGCTAGGCATGGCTGCTACTTGCTTCTCTCACCAAAACAAGCCAGATATTGCCAGATCTGCTTTAGGGGACCTCCCAAAACAAACACCTTCATTATATATGCACGCCACCACAAAGAGATCCTCTGCCCTGAAAGGACACCATGGCGAGCTAAGTACTTAACTGCCGAGCTAGCCGCATTTACATACCAGCTATACTATTGTCAATTTGGACTTTAACTTAATCATGCAGATTCTGACCTTTCGGAGGCTTTGTCTCCAACCCAAAACTTATTGTTTTCACCCCAAGACCAGACTAGCCTGCGGTTGTTCCTTCCCCTATAAAAATCCCCCGCTTTGGAGAGCTCTTTGGAACTCTCGCCGGATCACCCGAACTTCACTCTGCCTTGCTGCCGCTCGGTTCAGCAGATTCCCCTCGGCTGCCACGCCGGGATTCCACTTCTTCAATCAGGCTTCTTCAGGACAACAGGACAGGTGGCGTATTACCCATTCCCCTTGAAATTCTCTTTTCCTTTCTAGTTAGGAGTGTGTTTGTGTTTTCCTTTAATAACTGTTTAATAAATCTTAATTGTTATTTGAACCATTTGCCTCCTCACTGACCTGACGCTGTATACATAGGGTAAAAGATCCTGCTGCGTTACCCTGCCTCTCGTTAGCCAAGAGAGTGCTCCAGCTAATTTCCCCCAACTTTGCTTAGTTTGTTTGGTAGTTTGGGCGCCCCTCCCAGGACCCTCAATTCACAGGGTAACACTTCTCTTCCATTGATGAGAGAGCTGAGGCTTGAGCCAATTTTGATGCTGAAAAAGCCATTCTCTTCTTTGCTTTTACAGCACTCATTTTCTCTAGAGAAGACCTTCACGCCTTCTTCTTTGCAAACGGAAAAGCCCACCTGATAGTTTCTCTCTAAAGGTGTGCAATTTACCAACAAGCATTGGTGACGTTATTCTCTGGACCAGGGGTACTTCTAGACTGGGGCTCCAACCACTAGCAAGCAGCCATTGCTTGAGTGGGAATAGAATTGGAATTGATTTTCAGTGGTTTTAAGATGCAAAGCATACTTAAGTAATCAGACAACAGGCACACTTGCTAAACATACAAGCCACTACAAAAATTAGGGACACAGCAAAAGAAGTGATGTTATATCCAGTGACACATTATTTGTAGCTGGTTACTTCTAACCTCAGCTCTTATGGCATCTTGAAGATTGACCCATTTTATCATGCCAAAGCATCCAAAAAAGCTTTTGCCAGTGTCCCCAGTCCTCTTGAATCAGTGACCATCTCTAGAATTCTTAGTATGTGGCATGGCTGTCCCAGTGGCATTGTTGCCACAACGTGCCTTCAAGCCAACTCTAATTTCTGGCAAGTCTATCCTGGGTTTTTCATGGCAAAATTTATTCAGGGGAGGTTTGCCATTGCCTTCCTCGTAGTCTGACAAAGTGTGACTTGCTCGAGGTCAGCTGGTGGGTTTCTAGGACTGAGTAGGAATTTGAAACCCACTCTCATGGAACCCTAGTCAAAACACTGCAAACACTCAAAACATTGTGCCAGACTGGCTTATCCTGTGGAGTGCCTGTTTGCAAAAGACCTGCTGTGGTGGGTGCTGTTACCAGGCCATACGCCTCTTCTCCATGATATTGTTTAATTGGCAAAACATATATTTCATTGGTTTATCCTGCTAAGACTTGGAGCTGGCTGGCAAAGAGAAAACTGGCTACATATGTGTGTTGCAAAACTAGGTCAGGATGAGACCTCAAGACATGGCTAGGTCATAGCCAGGGAAGCTCCCAGACTTGCAGATGTCCCTTAACAACTTGACCTTTAGCAACAATGGCACTGAAACTGCTTCCACAGAAGGGTTGATTGTCTTCAACTTTCCCCCTTTGTCCAGCAAAAACTCTCTTTTGTCCCTTCATCTGTTCAGAAATCTAGGAGCTATCATGATTCCCATTAGTCCCCTTTTCATCTACTGCTAAGGCTGTTAGCTCATTCCGGACCCCATTGTCCACTCTCCGGACCCTGTGCTTACTCGGCCAGACAGCCATTCACACTTTCCTCTTCAGGGTTGAAAAAGAGTATTTAAACTCTGGGTTTTTTGCCAGATAACTCATTGTACTTTTGGTATACCAACCACCAGTCTGCCATCTGATTCCTGATTTGTAGAACTCTTGTACTTCTAGTCTAAGCCACAATTGCTCCCTCATTTCTCTTCTGATCAATAAATATCACCTACTTTACTCTCTCTATCCAAACTTTTCCTCTCTTTCCCTTCAATTAGCCTTGTGCGTTTGTGAAATTGCTTGGATCTTGTATGTGTAAGCAATTGTTAATTCCTCCAATAAAACAAACAAGCTTACTTTTGACTTTTAGGCTGCTTTTTTCCCTGCATTAGTATCAGTAGACATGATCCCATACTGGGAGAAAGGTGGCATACAAATAAAAGATCTTGTAAGGTGACCCCCCTCTCGCAGGCCTCCTTTTTGAGCTAATACTACCCACTCTTTCACAGAGGCACAGGCACCCATGTTTTGGGGTAACAGTGCTGTGTACAAGGCAGTAGCTCCCTCCAGCTTGCTAAAGACCTGCCATAGGAAATTCTGTGCAAGAAATTCTGTGCATGTGAGGAAATCCTGAGCAAGGCTGAAAAATCTGAGTGAGGCAAGATTGAGGAGAGCCCAGGGAGGGTGTGTAAAGAAAAACCAACTGAAGATAACAGTGAAGGATGGAATGGAAGCTAACACCTCAAATAGCAATAGCTTTGAGGCCGGAGAGCAGCCAGGGCTTTGAAGCATGAGACAGGCCAGGGATCCTGAGTGGATATCCAATTTATTTGACTCCATCCTGTTCCATTTTGCTGGGTTTGAGATTTAAATTGTTAAATAGTTATCTGATTTGTTCTTATTGCGTCCCCCTCCATAATAAATAAGCTCTTGTCAGTCAATATATTTGACTTTCATTAACATTTTTTGTCACTCAAAAGATGGGTTTTCAGTGAGCAGAAAACATTAAAAACTCTCTACACAGGCCATTTCTGCACTAGACTCTTATAGTGCTATTATTCCATTTTCAATAACCTATGGAATCCTGAGGTTTGCCCCTCCCTAAACTGCAAACCACAGTATTCCATAGGATGTTGAAAGTGGAATAATAGCACTATAAGAGCCTAGTGCAGAAATGGCGATAACTGAGCTACTTCTACAGTACTTAGAATTTGTTAGTTTGATCTAGTAACTTTTTCCAGAGAGCACAGTTTACAGAGCCACTAAACATGCTAGGGCCTAACTCTCTGTGTATGGGAGCAGAAATACTTTTATGAATTGTTTAATTTTCAAATCTCTCATTTGTAGTACTTGTTAATCAAGAAGCCTATGTACAAGAAAAAGGGCAAATTCAGAAACCACAGTATGAACACAAGTACACTGCATTATCTGTGAATAACTACCATGGTACAAATCAACTTCTGCCATCAGGAAATTCTTCCTAAAACTTCAATGGAATCTCCTCCTGCAATTTGTATCCATTGGTTAATGCCCTTAGGAAAAACTTCCTGACAATAAGAGCTGTTTGACAATGAAATGGAGCGGCTGGGAGAATGACGGGAACTCCTTCTTTGGAGACTTTTTGAAAAAGGTGGGATGGCCATCTTTGGCAAGTTGCTTTAGTTGTGTGTTTCCACATGGCAGGAGATTGGACCAAAAAGCCCTTGTGGTCCCTTACAACTCTATTATTTTGTATCTTTATGCACAGAAGCCAGCATTAGAGGCTTCTCTAAACTGATTTAGGATTCTTCTCCCCATTCCTGGTTATCCCAACATGGCGTTCCCAAAGCTATAGCTTAAATTTTCTGTCTTAAAAAGTTTCTACAAGTTTCTTACAAGTTTCTACAATGTCAAACTAGCAGATCTGGCAGGAACAGTCCCAATTAATTGTCTGTCATCCTACTTTTTTGAGCTGTTTTGAAAATATTCCAGTTTCTGCATTCTTCCTCATCAATAACTTCTGCTATCTCGACCACACTCTGTTGCTGCTTGGCTACAAGTCTCCTGGTTTTCATCTGTGAAATGTTGGAGGGTATATTTCCAGAATATAATCCCTGTCTAATAACTATACATAAGCTTATCACTAGCCCATACCCTTTGCTAGCACAAACACCACATATGTTTACATAATTGGGTGTGGAGGAAGGGAGTGGAACATTATGACTGGCAGTTAGGTGTGTACACAAGGTGTGTATAGTAAGCATCTGCTTTTTTCCTTTGAAAGCGTTTGGAAGCTGGAATGAAAATTTCTTTCTATCCATATTTTGTATGAAATTGTTCTTTTTTTTCCTTAATGAGGCAGAAATTATACCCTTTCCGTAAAAATATTATCCATGCCTTTAAAAATAAACAATGAAAACAAATCCCAAAGAGTCCTTATCAAGAGATGCATTTCAGCTTTTTCACCTTCAGCCAATCTCTTGTCAGCAGGGATCTCCAGCCATTTCCAACAAGGGAAACACCCAGTTGCTTGAAAGAGAAACTGCCTCTTATGCTCTCTTGTTCTTGCTTCTGAAGTAGCCATGGCTGCTGGAGGAGATCATGCCCAGGATCTCCGTGCTGAACTTCTTTGTCCCGTCTGCCTGGACTATTTCAACAACCCGGTCACCATTGCAGAATGTGGGCACAATTTCTGCCAAACCTGCCTGAGCCAGAGCTGTAGAGAGCTGTGGAGAGAAGCTCGCTGCCCCCACTGCAGAAAACTCTTTCAACAAGAGAACCTCATTGCAAATCGACAGCTGGCCAATGTGGTGGAAATAGCCAAGAGGCTGCAGGAGGGGAAAGGGACAGAAGGAGAGAGGAAAGTCTGCGGGAAGCACCAAGAACCCCTGAGATTTTTCTGTAAAGATGATGAAGTCCTCCTTTGTGTCGTGTGTGACAGAGCCCAGGTGCACAGAGCTCATGAGGTGATTCCTCTGGAGGAGGCCTCTCCTGACTACAGGGTAAGTAACCTAATGTGTGTGGCCTAATGAAGATTCTTGGTCATCTCTGAAGTCCTATCATTCTAAGGAATACTGAGTTTGCTGGTAATCATATGTAAAAAAGGAGACCTCACATCTTCCACAGAAAGTCTTTGGTGTCCAAAATGGCATTCTCTGTGAAGAATAAAAAGGGTTGAAGATGGGCAGGAGCCCCATTAGAAGTTCTTACAGTCAGTTTAAGACCATCAAGTGATTCATGCCTCAACAGTGTGGGCTGTTAGGTTAAGAAATCTAAAATGTGTCTTTAGACCGTCTAATACTGGGGTGGGACTCATGTGGCCCTCCTGATGTTTGTACTGCAACTCCCAGCAGGCCTAGACAACATAGCCAATTGTGAGGAGTGCTGAAATGGAAGTCTAACAACACTTGAAGGGCTGGGTTGTGTCATTTTCACCTTGGTTCTAATGCCTGACTGTACAAAAAGTGAAGTGTAAATATTTCAAGTGCTAGCATAGTGTAGTGGTTTGAACATCGGACTTTGACCCTGGAGATCAGAGTTCAATTCCCTGCTTAGCCATGGAAACCGACTGGGTGATGTTGGGTGTGTCATGCCCTCTCAGCCCAGAAAACCCTGTGACAGGTTTGCCGTGGGGCTGCCACAAATCAGAAACGACTTGAAGGCACAGAATAACAACAAATATTTCAACTAAAAGAGAAGCACAAAAAAAAAGTAGGGAGGAAATCACAATGGGAATTGTCAGAGCAGGCTGAAGCACAGCTATCCTTACGAGAGCTGCTTAATGCTCTCAAAAGTTATTTCATTATGTGCCAGTTAGACCCTGCAGTAAAAACCTGACTTCACTTCCATATGTTGATTATTCACAGAGATTGTTGTTGTGTGCCTTCAATTCATTTCTGACTTATGGCGCACCTAAGGTGAAAGTTTTCATGGCAAGATTTGTTCGGAGGGGGTTTGCCTCTCTCTGACGCTAAGAGAGTGTGACTTGCCTAAGGTCACCCGGTGGGTTTTCCATGCCTGAATGGAGATTTGAATCTTGATTTCCATGGTCATAGTCCAGTGCTCAACCCACTGCACCATAATTTGTTTGGTTATTTATTTCTCACAACATGGAACCCAGGGATGTTCATACCACAGATTTAAACAAAACAAATTAAATAAGAAGAAGAAGAAAAGTTTAGAAAAACAATGAAATAAATAACATATTAAAACACATCAGCTGAAACACGGAGCTGGGGGAGATTTCTGTGGATACCATGGATAGCCCAAAAGACAAACAAATGGATCCAAGAGCAAATAAACTTTCCCTAGAAGCAAAATGACCAAAGTGAGGCTGTCATACTTTGAACACATTTTGAGACAGTGTGACTCACTGGGAAAGATGCTAATGCTTGGTATAGGAGAAGGCGGGAGGAAAAGAGACTCGATCAAGGAAGCCACAGTCCTGAGTTTGCCAAGACCTGAGTGGGGCTGTTAATAACACGGTCACCATATATTGAAGTTGAATTGAATGCAATTAACAAAAACAATTAAAGCACAGCTAAATTAAAACAGCGTACAAGCATTTAAAAAAAATCAGAATGCAAGTATCAAAGCATACATCCTATTAAAAGACCCTTCTGCACAATCAGTTATTTATCAAAAGACTCTTTAAATAAAAAAAGGTGTTAACTGTGGGCAGAAAGAAAGCAGAAAAGAGGCCAACCTAGCCTCCTGTGGAGGAGAATTCCAAAATCTAGAAGCAGACTTACCCTCCAAACCCTTATTTAGTGAAAAAAGAAAATATGCCCTGCCCTCATGTCTTATAGGCGGTAGCACAGCAGTAAGATTTGAGCTGCAGGCCCTCAGTGTGACAGTCTTCATAGCAATAATTAGAAGGGAAATCTAAGTGCTGGAGGCATCAGTGTTGATCTAGATTAAATTAAAACATTTTAACTTTTTTATTTCCACCAAGAACCAGTCTTATGTAAAGCTAATGGATCCGGATGACTTAAGACCAAGCAGTTTCATATTACCTTGGATTGTAGCGGTGATGCAAACCATTTTTAACAAGAAAATCAATTTCACCTCCAGTTCCTGTGGGATTTGGTGATAAACCAGTGCCTATTTAAATCTTATTTTCCTTAATTATTACTTGTTTTAATTTATTACATTGATTGTACTCATATGCCGCCCCGAGATCTCTATAAATTCAGAGGGAACTGGAGGCAGACAATATTTGGGACTTCGATGATGTGAACCCTGCCTCTCTCACCACTGAGCTACATCTGGAAAGAAGAACCAAACTGTAGCTTCTGTTTTGTCCTTAGGAGAAGATTGCAAGTTGCCTGCAGAGTCTGAAGAAGTTGCAAGAGGAAATTTGTATGTGTAAAGGAGAGACAGAGAAGGAAAGTCAAGACCTGCTTGTAAGTAGCCATTTTTGGGAAGTGAAAAGCATCAGCATGTCTGGGAAAACTGAATATGAAATTCAGGAGGTTCTGTCTGGAAGGAAACTCTGCTCCTCAGTACCTATTAATTTTAATGATCTGACTGATCTGAAATTGGGGCAGAATGAAGCTTTGTCCTCCATCTTCTTTTCCTCCAGATCCCTTTGGGTCCCAGATGATTGGAGGCTGGTCTTTGGCAATGTGCTCAGTTAACCAGGAAAAACTGTTGAACAAAAACTGAAAAAGGAAGAAGCCCTTGCCCACTACTCAGTGGTAAACGAGGGCTGGGGCTGGTAGCATCAGTGGGGTGACTGTGGGACGGAAAGGGTGTGGGATATGGGTGTGGACTGGCAAACTGATCCTGAGGAGGCCAGCAGAGTGGGTGACTGGGGCCAACAGGAGAACCTCACAGAGGCAGAAGGGGAAGAGATGGAGATGGAGATGGAGATGGAGCAGGGGAATATTTTCTCTGTCTGGCACCTAATGAATGTATTTTTTGTGTGGATGTATTTTTTGTCTCCTGTGTTCATCTGTTACAATGTAGGCATGTGTGTGTGTTGCAAACAGGTGGAGGTGGTAATATGTGCTTTGTGTGTGTCCTGTTTTGCAGGGTTGCATAGTATGAGTGCGTGTGTGTATGTGTGAGGGGGAGAAAGAGAGAGAGAGAGAGAAGGAGAGTCAGTGAGTGAGTGAGTTCTGGAAGTTATCAGCTCCAAAATCCAGAAAGGGTGTCAGTAATTTTTTTTCCTTTTTTTTCTTTTCCTTTTTTTACTTATTTATTATCTTTATTAAACAAACACAAAATTTACTTATTTATTTTTACTTATTTATTATCTTTATTAAACAAACACAAAACAACACTGCAAGACAATACACACAGATAAAACTAGGAATACATAAAAATACAATACTAAAAAAAGAAAAGCAAAACAATACATAAGAAAAGTACAAAACCTAACAAAATTACAACTAACTAAAAAAACCTACAGATAGCTAAAAAAAAAAAAAAGAATTAGTTCCTGCCCTTGTTGCAAACAGCTCATAGTAAATAAACAGGTACACCTAGCTATTATTTTTTTTAATTAAAATAACAAAATAACATCTCTTCAAAGATCCAATCAAACAATTTTCAATACATTTCTGTTACAGTTGTCCATTTTTTATGTATTTTATACCTCATTTACCTTCTATTACTTCCTAACTTCCCCTAGTATCATTTTTTTCTTGTAACTCTCAAGTTTCTTTCATTACCACCCATCACAATCTTGTCAGCCGTCTCTATTCCTTTCCTCTCTCCTACATCCTTTGTCCTTTCTTTATCGCCAGAACCTTACATTATTTTCTATTAAGTTCATATCTATGTTATAAGAAAATACTTTTCCACTTGGCTCCATTCTTCTTCATTAGCTTCTTGATTTCTTCCTTGTTTCAACATCGTTAATTTGTCCATTTTTTTATATTCCATCACTTTAACTTTCCATTCCTCTATTTTGGGAGTTTGATTATTTTTCCACATTCTGGCAAATATTGTTCTGGCCGCCGTAATCTTATAAAGAATTATTCTGCAGAATTTTCTTCTTATTTCTTTATCTACTGCCTGTATTATATTCAACAAAAATATTTCTGGTATCAATGGAATGTTTATTTGCAGTACTTCTGACATTGTCTCTTGGATTTTTTTCCAAAAGATTTTCACTTTGTCACAAGTCCACCAAACATGATAGTAAGTTCCATCTTCTCTTCCACATTTCCAACATTTGTTCTCTTTTGTTTTGTATATATTATTTATTTTTTGCTGGATCTAGATGCCATCTATATAACATCTTCAAATGATTCTCCTTCAGATTCTGGGCTGCAGTAAATTTTTGTGTTTCTGACCAACTTCTCTCCCAGTGTTCTAGTTGA